>PVJL010000693.1:300769-358312 GCA_004026885.1 Lyroderma lyra
TCATTGGAATTTGGACAGGGATTGCATTGAATCTGTAGATTGCTTTGAGCAATACTGACCTTTTAACAGTGGCTGCCATGTTGGAGATCACACTTCTACACAGTTACTAACATCATTTTTGGCTTGGCCATTTTCTAGGCTAAAGAGTGACAGTTTCAGATGAGGATAAGAAAGTGATCTAAAGACAGCCTAAGCAGCAAAGACCCTGTTATATTTGTTTTTTTTCTGAGATAGAAATGACTTGGCAGCTTTATGGTAGGATGCATTTATATGAAAGACTGAGAATTTTGGGGCCATGAAAAATGAAGAACCAAATAGTAGTGTAAGATGATTTTGGATGGCCTTGTTTTGCCTCATGAATGTTGGAGCAAGATAAAATGCACTGGAAATAGATGTAATTGTTGAAATGCAAATGGATACTAACCTAATGTTTTATGAGCCCTTCCTGTGTCCCAAGCATTGTATTAAGCCATATACAGAGTCTGGCACAAATAACGCCTTTTTTTAGTAGGTTACTAAGGCAACATGTCTTATACCATACTACTAAGCTGCTGAAGTAGTTTACACTATACTACTTTAAAAGGGGCATTACTTCTGCTGAACGCTGTTTATATACACTATTCCATAAAATCTTTACATGAGGTGGATATTATATATCCCCCCTTTGGCAGCTGCATCCAAAGCCTCTGCGTGTGTTTACCTCTATTCTGGGAACGGGGAGTTCTCGGAGGGCGTTCCTCTACCACCACCTTACTGTGTGACCTTGTGCAAATAGCCTCACCTCTTTGGACTTCAGTTTCTTTATTTGTAAAACAGAGGTTGGATTCAGTGCTTTCTAACTTCTCATTTAGCTTTGACATCCTAACACTGATAACAAATTGTTCTTAATTTCCTTGAAGATTTCAACATACCAGGTTTTATTGAAAAAATAATAATGGGCTGCTTTTCTTTTGTTCTGTTTTCCCCTTCTCTCTGTTGTTCCACGAACCACAAAAGGATTTGATTTGGATAACAATAACATTCCCAGATTTTCTCTGTGGGTCAAACATTAAATAGAATAGTTTAACATTCTTCTAAAAACATTAAAGAGACATTTTCTTTTGAAACATATGGACACATACATGATCCCAGTGATACCTTGCCAACAACATATAGAAGGTTATAAATTGCTCTCCTGGACTGGAAGTTTACTACCAGGGAGGGTTTTCTGTGGAGACAGGAGCAGTAGTCAGTCTCTAGGACAGTTTTTGAAAAAACATATTTAACAGCATAAGAAAGCATGCTATTTGAAAAAATGAAGGGGGGGAGCATTTCAGTGTGCTAATATTAAGTAAACCTATATGAAAATATACTTAGCTGGTGAAGACTGTATCAAAGTAGTGATTTTCTATGGGGAGCGGGGAGGCATACTATTAGAGGAGGAAGATGAGGGTTGGTCTGTGTTTTGTGGAAAGGATGTGAAAGTAAGCTTCCTTCAGAGTTAAGCTTATTTCCTGTTCATATTATTTTAATTACAAAAGAAATAATACTTATTGTAAAAAGTCAAACTATACAGAAACTGGCAAAGAAAAGATAGATTCTTGTTTATAAACACACACACACACACACACACACACATGCGCACACAAATGTATTATAAATAGCTGTATAATATTCCATAATAAACATACACAATCATTCCCATATTTACGAGCATTCATTTTCTTAGGTATTTTGTTTGTATCAAAAAAAAATGGTGAGAAAATTTTGTCACCCTAATGTTTGCATCTGCTATTAAAACTTAAAGATTGGGATTGGTAGTGGCAGTTAGATTAGTCAGCTCCAGGCATTCTATGGTGAGGATTGCCTTAAAGATAGATAATTCACATGGCAAAAACTGAAAAAGCCTCTAATATCATAAAGTTACAGGCTTAGATGGCTGAAAGGGATTTAAAAATAACTAAGTGCAGCCCCCTAGTTTTACCAAGTAGGAAATTGAAGCCCACAGAGGTTATCTTCCTCAAGGACCAGAACCAGTAAAGTTCTGATTAAAGTCTCCTGGGTCTGGAATAGACTTCTTTGAAAGAAAGTAATAAAAGGACATTATAAGTCCTCCTGTGATAAGGTGCTGAAGTGTTTCTTCCTCTGAGTGATTTTAGTTATTAATATATGCAGGCGGGTTTTAAAGTTCTACACAGTTTGGCCTCCATCCTTGTCATATTCCAAAACACTTTCACATTTATTATATATATAGACATAGAAATTTTGCATTAATGCAAGCATTCAAAAACTATAACTAAGCCTCCTCTACTATCTGGAGACGCAGCAGAGTCTAATGGTTAAAAGCCCATATTTTCAGTCCCTGCTGTACCTCTTCCTAGTTTCATGGTCTTGGCTAAGTTCATTGATCTTGCAAGCTTCAGTTTTTTTACCTATACTGGGGAAAAATAAAATTCTGCCTTATATTGTTGTTATGAGAATTAAAATAGATTATACATGTAAAGTAACTGTCAAATAATAAGTAAACTTCAACCATTACTATGATATGTCAGACATTGTGCTAGGTCCCAGAGATTAACAATGAACAAGACACATCTGGTTCCAATTCTTAAAGAGCTGTTCATATACCTGCAGTTCTTTGAATCAGACCTGTATTTTCACTGGTCTGTGCCTTTGTACAAGATGTTCCTTTTGTTTGATTCTCCTTTACCCATTCCGTATTCATTCCTTGACATTAAATCACTGTTATCTTTTAAGACCCAATGGAAATTCCACCTCTTCCATGAAGTCCTTTTGGATTCCTCCAGCTGCAAGTCATATCTCTTTATTTATATTGCCATAATCCCATAACACATGGTTTGATAGCATTTTTTTAACCATCTTCCATGTGTCAGACTTAGTAATACACTTGTCTTCTTTAATCTTTATAGTCAGTGCTCAGTTCACAATAGGTAAACTCAATTCTATCAACAACCTTGTCATGCATTATTATTATGTGGATAACAATCATTTTTATAAATGTAAAAGCTAAATCAAAAAGATGATTCAGCTACCTATACCCTACTTGCTAGTAAGTAGTGAGACCAGTACTAGAACCAAGGTATCCTAACAACTCCAGAAATGGACTCATCTCTTGATTTACCTCCACTTGCACAGTTCAGTCAACTACAGTTTCTTCATCCACAGGTAAACAAGAAAAATGTTGGTGAAAATGTGGTAGGCAAATACAGAATACAACTGGATGCTATAAAAACACCCGATAAAATAAACATTTTTCCCTGTACATTGACTGCTCTCTCTGTGTGAGACACCTGGTAGATTTGACTGTTAGCCAGCCAGTGACAGAATAGGGGGCATAATCTTGTCTCCTAAAGCTAAGTCCAGTGGTCATTTCTATACAACACACTTGCCTTTTGGCATTGGCCACCTCTTCTCCATCATCCATCATTTATCTCTAGCCTTTAATTGAAAGGGAACCCACATGCATTGCCCATGTTACTTTGTTTGGATGGGTATTTAGAAGCAGGGGAAACTGGTAAAAAGAGTAAGTTGGTTGATAAATGATCCAAGTAAACTGGTTAACTACCATTAAAACATATAATCCTACCTCCTAACCCTCAACATTCTTGCCTTATTCGTCTCTTTATTTATAATAAAAGGCTTTTAAAGGATTTCATGTCAAAAAATGATTTTTCCTATTATTGGTGTCCTATAAATCAGTATTTCAGGCCTGAATAGTATCTTTTCCATTGAAAAATTATGTACTATACTGAAGTTACTTCTTGTCGAAATGTGTAAATATCTAAAATACATAAAGTACTCATACCTTTTCTGAAAAAATTTTAGGGCCAGATTATTTTTGGCAGACATATTTCAGAATTGGTCTCTCTCTCTCTCTCCCCCTCCCTCTCTCTCTCTCTCTCTCTGTGTCTTTCTGTCCTCCATCATTAATTTTAAATTACTTGCAAACACAAATGAAGGAAAGAAATTGAATGTACAACAGATTGTACATTGCAGACAGTGACTCAGGTGCAGTGAAATTGCTACAGTGGGTAAAATGATTGATGGAATAATTATAAATGTTAGCACATTTAAACCCATTTTATAGATGAGGAAACTGGTTCAAGGCCTTTTCCTGAACATAAAGCTAATAAGTGACTCAACTAGGATTCAACACCAAGGTCTAACTCCAAATACCCTTATGCTCTTTACTTTATTAAATAATATAGGAACGCTCTGTTATGAAGTGTTTCCTGTTTTTGTTTTTGTTTCTTTGTAATGAGATGATAATGAGGGAAAGCATCCTTTCATTGATGTTATAAGAGGTGTTGGCCACTGAGTTTGTATAGAGGTAATATAATTTATGAATTAGCTGAGAGCTTATCTTCAATGTCCTATTCAGTTAACTTCAGCATTTTTATCACACAAAGGAAACAGTGCAGGCCCTTCAGAAGACAACACTTGGGCACTGGTCCAGGTTTCTTACCTCATCAGAGCTACTTGCAGGTCTTAGAAGAGGGTTTGGTCACTCAGGCCTGATAACCCTAGGCAGGGAGCACCCTAGACATTTTTTTTTTTTTTTTGCCCATAACTTGGCCAAAGTATGCCCTGTGCTTAGAGAGTTTTAACCTTTTCCAAATTTCATTAAAAGAAGTAACTCAATAAGCAAGAAGAAACAAGTTAAGAGAGCAGCTGTTAACCATCTTATTTGGAAATGTGGCCCCACCTGCCATGGCAGCAGACTTGCTCATCACAAAGCCATTCTCAGATCTGTGATCTATGAGGAGGCTCATGACCCCACCTGTGTGCTCCCCAGACATAAACTTACTGTATCAAAGAGATGGGTAATAACATGGAACTTTCACTCCAGTAAAAATTGCCTCCACCTTTTATCAATTGGTCAGATGAGACCAGACACCAAAGAGTGTTCTCAGATCTAGCCAAACACAGAAAACTGCTTTTGTTGTACCCTGGGTAATGGAAAACGATTAAAGAAATATTTTCCAACCTTAAGACCCATCCAAGACCAACACATCCAGCTCTTATTTTAAATTCGTAAGCCTGTTCAAAGTCAGGCTGTTGTATGACCTCAAGGCAAGGACGATTCATCTTCCACTGAAGAAAGGCTTTTATATTTATGGAATAATGAAATTAAAAATACCTTAAAGCTCACCTAGCCCTATTTCCTTTCCATAGCAATAACATTTTCTAAAGCATCAAAGATGGATGAAACTACCATCAGTTTAAAAATATTATTAAAATGCTTTTCAAAATTACAAAATAATTTCAATAGCAACCTTCTTTTGACAGCTGTCATTTTGACATTTTTATCTCAGATCTTTAAAAAAGACTTTATTTAAACAGGTATTCATATACCTACACACACATATATATATATATGCATATGTATATATAGTATTGCTTTTTGTTTTACATTTTATGTAAATGGTGTAATATTGATAAGGTATATATCTATTTGCAATTTGACTTTATTCATGCAACATTATGCTTTTTCCTAGATTTGCCCAGGTTAACATATATTATGCAAACATATTTATTTCAATCACTTATATAACTAATATTTTATTATATGGATATACCTAAAGTGACTGTATAATTTATTATCCAAAGTAAGCCTCTTTTGAAAATTAAAATATGCTCAATCAACAATTACATCAATATAATAGGCATAAAAAGTAGGACTGTCCCAGGCAAATCACAGGGTATGGTCACCCTGAGTATGCTGTAATTTATATGTATTCTTATTGATTGACATTTAGATAGGTTCCAATTTTCAGGTGGTATAAACAGTGATGCCATTAATATTTTCAAATATGCTGCCTGGTATACAAGTGCAAGAGTTTTCTGTACATTCTAGTGGAAGTTCTGAGGTATAGATGTGCATATTTTCACTTTATTACATGTTGACATATTGATTTGCAAATTTATATCCCCATTAGTTATGCATGGGACTATCTATTTTCCCACATTTTCATCAATACTTATAGAATCACATGAACAATGGCATTTCATTATTTTAATTTGCATTTCCCTCATTAACAGTGAGAGCACACAAACCTCTGTATGTTCACTGGCCATATGAGTGACCCCTTCTGGTAAACAGCTGTCATTTTTGTGTCATTATATTTGGGTTAATCTCAAGTAAACAAAATATAGCTATTTAAATTTTTTTTTAATTTTCTAAATTGAGATACAATTGATATGTAAATGTCCATTTGTTTTTCATCTTAGGAAAATCTCTGTCTTTTAGGTGAGTTTAGACAATTTATATTTTCTATGATTATAAATACATTTTACTACATATTTTTTCCTGATCAGTCTTGCTAGGGGTTATCAGTTTTATCAATATCTTTTCAAGTAATAGATGTTTGTTATAGACAAACGTGGTAAGAATTAGTATCTTAAAACATGAGTCTTTCAATCCATGAACATGGGACATCTCTCCATTTATTTAAATCTTTAATTTTCCTCGATAATGTTTTGTCAGCTTTATGACTAGTATTCATCATTTTTGATGCTACTGTAAGTGATATTTTACAGTTTATTTTCAAATTGCTGATAGGATATAGAAATACAAGGGAGTACAATAGTGAATGAAAGTAGTGACAATAGATGTCCTCGTGTTTTTTCTGACATGTGGGGGAAATTTTCAATGTCACAACAGTGAGTAGCATGGTAGGGTTTTTGTAGATGCCTTTATCAAATTAAAGTTCTCTTCTATTCCTGGTTTGCTGAGAGTTTCTAACACAAACATGTTTTTATTAATGCTTTGCACTATTAAGATAAACATGTTTTTCTTTCCCTCTTATCTCTCAATATGGTCATTGGTTGATTTTTCTGAATCTTAAGCAAACATTGGAATAAACCAGCCTCATTTGGTCATAATGCATTATTCTGCTTATACAAATATATTGGTTTTTGATTGACAGCCTCTCAAATTTGGGTCCTAAAACACTGTGTAAGATTTGGTTTTACTCTAAAGAGATTTCAGACTAATCTTTTGAACTTCCTGCCCCATGCAGCCTCAAAATATAGTGCTTATCTTGAGTCTCCCACTCTGAAGTAACGTTAATCTCCTATTCCTCCACAATGACAGATACCTCACTCTGATTTCCAAAAGTTTCCAGCCCAGCTCCCTAGCCTCCTCTGCTGTCCCAGAACTCAGCAAATGTCCTGTTGGGAAAACTGGTCAGGTGTTTCAATCCTTTTGAAAATGTGGAGTTTACTTTTTAGACTTCAAGGAGGTAAGATTTTAACTGAGGAGGAGGATAAATGAGAAGGGAAGGAATCATTGTCTACTAGACAATGCAAAGTTAATAAAGCCTATTGTCCAGCCTAAAATCTTTATCTTTAAGCCAAAGGAAGTAAAGGAGTGGCTGAAGGACTCCAGTCCCTGTAACTAGATTAATTTAAATGCTATTATATCTCCAGCACTTGGTCCTAATCATCTCCTTTTGAATACTCAATACCTGCATTCATGCTGGCTGGCCCTAGGGACACAGAGCAACCCACTGTCCCCACTGAAAGGAAATGAAAAATCGGCTGATGCTAAACAGACCTCCTTCAGCAACTACAGCCATCTAAGCATTGTATCCTGCCGCGTGATTAATGATTTTTCCCCTCTACATTTAAGAGCAATGTGTTTTAGAAAGGAAGGGAGAGAAATAGTATGAAGAAGGGGGATAAGGAAAGAATAGGGCAGAGATGTGAAAGTGAAAATGGAGAAACGATGGGAGAGAAGAAGAGGGAAGAAAATGATTTCTCAATATGAAATTGAGAATCAGAATTATATGTTCTTTTCTAATAGATAGGATTCTACCTCTACCCTACATAAAAATTTAAAATCATTTTGGGCTATCTTATCTAAATGACCCATCCTACTGAAAACAATAAAGGGAAAGGAAAATTAAAAGAGGGCTTGCATCCCCCTATGATACTTGTGCTTTTAAGTCATCTATTCCTGACCTCAAGAAGAAACAAAGTTTCATTATTGCTCTCTATAATTGTGCATTAATGGTCATAATTTAAGAATGTAAATCGGGAGGGGCAAGGAATTGAGAGGAGTGATGTTTGGCACATCGATGTCCTTTTTCTCTTCCTACTTCCTCCAGGTTTCCTATTTCTTACATAGATACTGATTTATTTATATGTAGTATATGTTATATTCTTATACATATATTATACAGTAGACTCTCCATTAACCAGAACTCAAGCAACCGGCAAAAACAATTAAAGAAATGGTATATAAAGTGTATGTTTACATGTAGCATGACATACTACTGCACAGATATGAGACATGCTATGTCTATATATCACGAGGAACATGAGGTCACAATATCTGTCACCTCGTTTATTGACATAGCTGATTTTCCAGACTGACTACCTAAGCCAGTGTCTGCTTCCTCCTTTGCTTCTCCAAGTGTGCTGGATGGCTCTGCAACAAGGAAGAAACTTCCGACAAGGGCTTATTCATTATGAAGGCTGTTTGTTTTTTTGTTTGTTGTTTTGTTTTTTTATGTTTTGTTTTTTTTCCCATCAGCCTCAACCTAGGTTAAAGGTACAAACGCTACTTTCATTCTGCATTTTTAGTACCTACTGTGGGCTTTCATGTAGTGGATTCTCAGTAGCTTCCCATAAGGCTGTAGATCTTTCATTAATAAGGACCCCAAGTACTGGGGTCTGAACGCTATGTCAGGGATGACTCATGAGGAACATTTTGCAGGGACTTGGAGGGAACAAAAGGGAGAAGATTTTTGGGAGTATTATGTGCAATTAAGGTTGGAAGCAGCCAGCAGCCAAGAATAAAATACTTGTGCACATGATAGAGCAAGCAAGGTTTGCTTGGCTGGAGCAGAAAGTAATTGTAGGTCAAAGATCAATCATAAATAAGAACAAAAGTACTGAAGGATGTTAGTAGACAATCTTAAAGAGCAGTCTGAATCATTTGTATTTGATTTAAAAAGAAAAGACAAAACCATGTAATTTTCTGACGGCCTATCAATAGATTAAAGATGAGATTCATGCTTATCAGTCAAGGCACTCTAGTGTAACTCGATCAAAATTTTTGAGGAGATTCTTTCTATTGTATAAAGAGCAGACAGAAGGGGCAGGCAGCTGGCAGAAGGGACGATTGGTAATATGTTAGGTGTCTTGTGACTAAAGACGGCTCAGACTAGAATATATATAGACTGGAAAGAGGTAGGAAAGGATGGCTCTGAAAGGTGTTTCAGATAAAGAAACGGGAGAGAGGAGTGCTAACAAGAAAGAAGGTTTGCAGAAGGAAGAGGGTGGGGAGCAGACAGACAAGAACAGTGAACAGCTGTCCCTTTATATTACACTCACCTCAAATCCCGTCACACTGTGATCTGGGCAATTGAATCCATCTGAGAAGAGGGGACCACTCACAGCCCATTTTACTTTTCCACCCCAAATCTTCAGAGCCCCCTCATTGCTGGTGGGGCAAAGGCCACGCTCCTTAGAAGGGCAGACGAGGTCCTCTGTGATCTGGTCTCTGTCTTCCTTTTCAGCCTACCTCTCTCCACTCCCTTCCTTAACACTCAATCCTCTAGCAAACACCAGACGAAAAGAATCCTTCATGTACTGCACCTTTCTCTCCATGTACTCCTAGCCATGCTTCAAGATTCAGGTCAAACATCACCCTTTCCTGGAAGACTTCTTCACCATCACCAACAATAACCCCCACTCCACACACACACCCACACACACGTGCACGCGTTTGTGCATGCACACATGTGCGCACTCATGCTCCTCCAAACATAAAAAAAAAGCCAAAGAAAAAGAAAGACACAGGAGAACTTAGAGACACACTAGTCATGGGGGTGCTGGAGGAAGTCATTTGTAACACTCCAGGTGGCATGCCGGGAGAGTAGGGTGGGAGTAGCGTGCCACTGATGGGGATGGAAAGTTGGGAAGGAATGAGGGTCCTGTCTAGGCTGTAGTATGAGTTTCCTTGCCACCTTTTTATTAATGCGGGTTTTATGACACAGGTGTAATAATTAATCCAAATGGCTAGCAGATGTGGCTATCCATCTTTGAGCATACTGGCCCCCAAACAGTCTCCCAATCAGCAAATTCTCAAGGCCAAAGAAAATTAAAGAAAATAAATTCTGTTGAGATATTTATGGAGGCCACCTGGATAGAAATTTGACAGCTAAGAACTTGCCTGGATGCCAGGCAACTAAGGAAAGGTCAGAGCCCCGGGAGCAATAGGGCTTCGGGAGCCAGAGCACAGAAGTGGGGTGGGAGAAGTGTGGTCACATTCCATCTCAGAGATTAGAAAATGGAACTTTACTTTTCAAAGGGACACATTGCTGAAGTCTCTCCCATATGCTCTGGAGAAACCTGTCTTTTCTCTTCATAAGACTTCTGTCATTCCTTTTAAGGACACTTTATACTGTGGCTGAAGCAGTCAGTCTGTGAGGGCATTGTTTACATATCAGTCACCTCCTCCTCGTTTCTATTATCACTTCTTTGATTCATGCTCCTAAATTATCACCTTCCAATGTAGACAGTTTCTAACTAGTCTTCCTGCTCGTGTCACAGCAGTCCTTCTAAATTGCAGCTTGGATCACATCGTTTACCTGTTTAAAACTTTCATCACTTTCCTTCTTGCCCATTGAATAAAACATAAATGCTGGTGCCCATAATTCAAATCTCTGCATAAGTTAGATGTAATTTCTCTTTCTAGCCTCATTGCATATTACCAGTACCTTCACTACATGAGCCCTCTGCTTTAGATAAACTGATTAATCTGTTCCTCAAAATAATCTTGTCCTTCTTTTGCTGTTTATACACTACTTAAATGACTAGAAATGCCCCCTTTTTCCCTCTGTACACCTGTTCAAAACCATAATCTCATACTTTAAGGACCAATCCATAACCTGCTTCCATTTATTTGGTTATTCAGCAGATATTTATTAAATTAAAACTGTGTGCTAGACACTGCTATAGGCTGTGAGAATACAAGGTGAAAAGATAGACAAGGTCATTGTCGTCATGACACTTCTCATGGAAGTAAAAAGAAAAAGCAAATGTCAAGAAAGAGCAATTAATTAAGATGTTGATAAGAACTATGAGGAAAACAAGATGATGCGGTTTCCAGTTCTCTTAACTATAAAACCTAGATAGAATATATGAAACAGAAATTCCAGGACTCTGCAAAGTAAATGGAAGCAGGCGTATTTGGAAAGGAGGCCAGAATCTGAGTATCACTGAACCAGCAATTGTTTTGCCAGTTTTTCCTCCAGTATCAGCCAGACTAAACTCACTGCACTAGGAACTGAGAATTATGTATCTGGATGCAGACAAAGAGCGCCCCAGGATTTCTGACTCAAGAAGTAGGGGATGGCAGTTAGTACTCAGAGAGAGAATGCAGAAATCTCCCTCTTTAATTTTTCTTCTTTTTCATCCTCTCCCTTTTCAATCCCTCAGCAATCTCTGGTAGCAGTGATAGGTAACTGGAGCCCACAGCAGCCAAAACTCTAAAGGAGGCACTGAGAGTTTCCAGCCAGGTCACCAATAAAGATTTGTTTATATCAGTTCTAATTATAATAACCAAATAAAACAATCCAAATGTTCTTCAACAGGTAGATGGAGAAATAAACTGTGCATTCCTGCAATGCAATGCTAGACAGAAATAAAAAGGAGTGAGCTCTTGATAAAAGCAACAACTTGGTTGAATGTGTAAGGCATGATGCTGAGTGAAAGAAGTCAGTTTCAAAAGGTTGTACACTGAATCATTCCTTTTGTATGATATTCTCAAAAAATATAAAAACTATATTTGGTCCACTGAGGACCAGGGATTAGGAGTAGGGTGAATTTTATGATGCTTTGGGAGTAACACAAAGGAGCTTATTTTTGGAGTCAGTGGGACTGTTCTGTGTCCTGATCGTGGTGGTGGTTACGTGAATCAATACATGTATTAAGATTCATAGAACTAACTTCCCTCCCCCCCATAAAGGTCAATTTGATTACAGTATAATTTGAAAAATTAACAACAAAAATTTATGATGCTGAGGATAATGATAATTCTTTACATTGGTGATCTGAAGAAGTTGACTCAAAAAGTTGACATTTGAGCAAAAGGCTTGAATGATGAAAAGAATTTAAAAATGTCTAATTATCAGCTTCACTTAAGATGTGATTAATACAGTAGGTTTCCACTAAGCGCTTCTGGGATGATAAAGAATGAGTGGATGAAAGAATTTTAAAAAGTATCTTTTTGAAGCCTTGTCTTTGTGTAATGTTAACAGTGTAGATTTCGTACGTAAGGGAACAGAATGTACCCTTCTTATAGATTCCTACTTCTTTCTCTAAATATCCAGATGACCCTGGCAAAGAGCATAGAAGAATTTTAGAACATAGTACTAGGAAACACTGATAAATAGAGAGAAAGAAAAAAGGACAAGAAAGGCTGTATATCATATGGAACAGCAGGATAAAACTTGAAAAAGTTTGGGTGTTTGTAAACATCTTGCAAGCACATAGCAAGTACACAAATACTTGCCACTTCTATAGACACAGCCCAATGCATGATGCGGGGAAGAGACCCTGTACTTACCATCTTTGGGCAGAGGAGCGTAAAGGAAATCGATTTAACTGTGTTTCTTACTCAGCTAAACGAAATAAATGTGGATTCAGCCACCACCCACGTTCCAAATCCCTATTCCATTGTCCTTTCCTAAGAACTTAGGACTAAAAACACAGCTTCTGCTCATTTATTCGAGTACATCCTTTGTTCGTTCATCTGTACAAGGCTCAGTCTTGTGTCGAATAAACAGTTAATATGCCCCACCAGGCTGCAAGTATTCAATTCAGCTTAAGAACTTAGCACCTCCAGAACGTAAATGGTGTAAGTCCTTGGAAAGGCCATGCTTCATAGTAAGTAAGTCCTTGCCTGTTAGGAATAAGGACACATTTCCTTTTTTATTTCTCTCTTTCTCTCTGTTCATCTTCTTCCAGTGTTACACAAACTGTTAGTAGTAGAACCAGATGAGAAACCAGGTCTCTTAACTTGACGTCCATTGAGTTCTTTTTCCCTGATTTATTTTACGGCACATTTCAAGGAGGCAGAGAAAAATACTCCCTGCAAAGAATTATTTAGCTGAGGCTGGGATCAGGTTTGAGTTAGTTTCTCTGTTCTGCTCTCCACTTTGCTTAGACTCAGGTGGTCTTTTCCCCGTGGATTTTATTTATTTATTTTTTTAAAGTCTTTGGTTATCCTGCAAGTCTGCAAGGGTTGGCCTGGCCTGACTTATGTGTGTCACTGTGCCTTGGCCTGTGCCGGTACTCAGCAGTCCTTGCCCTCTGAAATGTGTCTTCTTGCCAACCCCGGTACAACCACCTTTTCTATTTTTGTCTTACCTCTACGCATCTGCTAGTATTTACTACTTAATTATCTGGCTATTTGTCTACTTCAGAATGTGCTTAAGAACTGGAATGTCTGACACTTAATCTGTAACTGGAATGGCCTGAACTCTCTAGGTCTGGGGCTATGTTACTTGACTAGATATTGGCCAAAAAATAAATGAAATTGTTTATTCTCTTCTGAATATGCCATCAGAGTGGACTTGAAAGGAAAATGTGAGGGTACCAAGGAGAATAGGGAAGTCAGCCAACAGGGTGGGTGTACTTCAAAAAGCAAGGTAGCCCAACAGGCTTTGCAAACTCCAAGACCCCTACAGAAAAATTCCCTAAATGTATTTGATGAAAGAAAATGGGTAGGGTAATTACAGTGATGCTGAGAAATAAAAACGAAGTGATAAGGCAGCTGAATGACATCTTTATCTTGGTATTTATTGAAAAAAATTTTAGCAAAATTCACAGTACAAATTATTTTTTGAAATGGCCATTTTAGTAGTACTAGATCAGAGTGGGCCCTACCATGCAAGTGATCCCTGTTGAGACCCCTAGAGCTAGCCCTAGGCCATGTAACACTGGGCAGAGTAGGCACATAGCCTTGTTATCTAGCATTAAGAGACAATGCAAAGCTAGAAAGGGAAAAAGAATGAAGCAACCCAAACACAGTACAGTAATATAGGATATGTGTAACTTTTAAGTCCAGACTTGATGATTTTAATTTCTAGTACCTCCTTAGAATTAACTGGACCGATTCAAATGTCTGTTTACCACAATGTAATACTTTACAGTTTAAAAAGAGCTTGTGACTTAACTCATTTGATTCTGATTTGATATGTACTTGTTAACCAGGGACTGTGACTATCATCAGCATGCTGACCTGATTTGCACTAAGCACTGCATAGGCCTATTTGCTTCTATGACCATCTTGCTTATAGTCCCCATATTAAAATAATTACTCTGAACACCTAAGAAAAATAGAACCCCCCAAGGCAGGTTCCACTTCAGTTCAAAAGGCAGCACAATACCACTAAAGGCCAAAAGAAAGTTAATGTTGTTATGTTAAAATAATCAACAAAATTGGGGTCACACTACTAGAGGGTAAGGGTGGGAGCCGTCCCACCTTGGAGGGTTCAAAGAGGAGCGGCTTCATTAAAAAAAGGATCAGCCCCACTTTGCTTCTCCCATTTCCCATTTGGAGGGCTTGAATGGATTTGCGTTTTTTTCTTGGCTTCCCCTGCTACATTTGGGCTTCTCTTGCTGTAACCAGGTACCATGTGGCCGTCCACTTTCAGTCTGTCCAAATTTTGTTAAGATCTCTCATTCCTTATTGTCTCTTTTCATATTTACTCATGGTTATGAGTTTAAGGTAAAGGGAATTCATTTACTGTCATTATAATGGGATCTCAAGAAGGAGCAGAAATCAAAATGGGGAAATTGTGTTAGCCCTCTACGGTGTAAAGCTGCTTCTATTGTATTTTACCAAACATATTTAATTAAATGGACTCATTTTTTATAGAAATAGAAAAAAGCAATTTTAAAATTCGTATGGAAACATGAAAAATGTAGTTTCCATTTGTCCTCTTGATTTCTATAAAAATTTTAATGCAACTACAGAAAACAAAAAATTGTTGATAGACTGTCCAAATGTAAACTAGACATTGCTCATCTATCTGCATATTTGGCAGATGTTACAAATGTTACAAATGTAAATTCTAGCAAATTTCATTCAGTCTATGAACTTCTTTCTACACAAACGAAAAGATCTTATTTGCTAAATGTCCTACGTACCTTGTATACAGCACTGCTTTTAAAAGGATATGATTTGATTACCAGTGATACTGAGACTTCCCATAATGAAAGGTTTTGGTCATTTTTAAGTTTCCATTCAGGGTATAGAAGCACTTAATGAGATCTTCCACTTTACGGAAAGAGGAGAGACCGCCTTCTTAGACATGTGCCTACAAGATAGCTGTCATTGCTGCTGGCCACAGAAAAGCCATTGAAAAGTGGGCCTGCAGCAGTAAAATCGTATTCAAAGTGTGGGATAAGAAGAATATGCTTATTTAATTTAGAAATATATTATGGTTTGAGAGAAGAATTACTGTCAATCAGAAATTTATATGCTCTTTTTCTAAAATTGTTTGATCTTTGAAGAAGCTCTAAGGAGCCTAGCAAAGAATGAAGCAGCTGTGCCTGAGCTGTTTAATGTCACATCGGTCTATTTTTTATTAGGTATTGCCTTGCTCCTTTTCTAGTACCTTCCTACTTAAAAGTGTAGTCTGAGACCCAGCAGAACCAGCATCACCTAGGAGCTTTTTAGAAATGCAGACTATAGCCTCAATTCAAAATTTTCACTCCTTTATCTTCTGAAATTTTCTAACTTTTAGTTAAAAATTATAGGCACTGTAATAATCAAAGTCAATACTATCAGCTTAAAAATTAAGCAAAGGCTTAATACCTGGGTATGTTTTATTATAGGACAGATTATGTGAGATGGGATCAAAACATACGGTGAATGTTTAAATTTTAAAAAATCATTACAGTAAAAGACACATTGCCATTACTCCCCCTCCAAATACTCCCCCTCACTTCGAGCATACTTAGTGTTCTTGCCACTTTCAGAAGCTGTTCTGGAAGTCCTCTGTTGTGAGTGTCGTTAGTTGCGCTGTCATGGCTGCCTTGATGTCCTGAATGGATTCAAAACGTTTACCTCTCCTGGTCATTTTGACTTTGGGGAAGAGCCAGAAGTCGCTCTGTGCTAGATCTGTTGCATAAGGTGGATGAGGACACACTGTCATGTTTTTATTTGACAGAAATTGCCTTAACCAGAAAGAGATGTGTGACCTGAATTGATTCGGGTGTGATAAAAAAAATACGGTGAATGTTTAAATTTTAAAAATTTGTTACAGTAAAAGACAGATTGTTTGAAATAAGGGGGTGTATTTTGAGGGGGATTAATGGCAACGTGTCTTTTGCTGTAATAAAAAAATTTTTTAGTTTAATCATTCACTGTATCTTTTGATCATACCATGTACATGGCAGAAAGGGACACAAGCTATAGCAAAAAGGAATACAGCTCTGTGGTAGCTAGACTTCAGTGGTACAAGTTGTCATTCCTAAACTTACCTACTTAACCTTCGAAAAGTGATTTCAACTTTCTAAGACTCCATTTGCTCATCTGTAGTACCTAACTTACAGGTTATTGGGGATTAAGTGAAAAAATATATGTAAAGCACTTAGTACAGGGACTGAAATAAAATAAATGCTCAATAAATGTTTACTGCGACTAATACTATTTGTGCATGGGATTCGTATTCAGAGTAAGTTTTAAAAGCAATATCATACCACCACAAAGAGGTATTGCTGTTGGTAAACTTGAGGTTCCTTGCTGTATGTTGGAGACAATGATTTACCTTCTTCTCTAAGAAAGCAAAAGGAAATGAGAATCTTCCCTATTTATCGTCCACTCATTTTACTCAAAGACTCCCCAGACCAGCTGAACCAAATTGAGAGCAATGAACTCCATGGTTGTAAGCAAATCGCCACTACTGCATAAACCATAGGAAATTCCAAGAAATTGTGAGAAAGTACAGACATAAAAGAATCACATTCGACACTCAAGTATTTTGGCTTGGGACAATAACAAAAATGTCCCCAAGGACAGCAGAGTCCTTTTCCATTGTTTGACTCAGCATTCCTCTCAGGATGCAGTGACAGCAGGCGTAGCAGTTGTAATTATTCTCCTCTGGGTCCCACCCGGGCCACCCTCCAGCATCTCCCTGCCGCCCCACCCAAGCCACAGAGGGGGATGTTTATGGCTTAGACTGTCTCCAATTAGTCAGAATGAGAACGGTGATCGACTTTTCCTTTAGGCCAGCCTGGAAAAAAATCCTGCATTGTTGGATGGGATGGAGAAGGAATTTTTGCCAATGGGTCAAATTCCAACCAAGAATCTTCAGGGGTGTATAGTCTCTGACCCATTTCACCCTAGCAGTGAGCCCTAGAAACTCAGAAGAGGTCTGTGGAAGTAGCCCTAGGACGGACAGTGTGGCTGCTAAACCACATCTTCTCAAAGCCTGGGTAGGGGACGTAAATTCACTGGGTTCTTGTTTTTGAAAGGCCAGTTCCCATCCTTTGGTAGACCCCCAAAATCTGAAATTTTAGCAATAACCCTTCCTCCTTCTGAATAATTCAGTTCCAGGTGCTCTCCAGTCCAAAGTTTCAGGGTAAAAAGAAAAAGAAAAAGAAAAGAAAGAAAAAAACAAAAACGACTTCCCTGAATGGCTGCTAGGGATTGGCTGCTAAACAGTCTGAGGCCCAAGTCTGGTGAAGCTGAATTTCCAACTCATAAGCAAAAGTATGCTGAAACATTAATGGTTAATACTTAGCATTAGACTAAGGCATTATGACCAGATTAAAGGTCAAATGTCAGATTCAAATCTAGCACCTATACTTAAGGACTTTTCTGCAACTCCTGTTCCTCCTAATAGAGTGAGAAAAAACAAAAGTGGTTGTTTTTGAGTAAATGAGACACAGTATGTAAATGTACTTGTAAATTGTAAAATTCTCAACAAATATTTGTTGTGGGTCATTTGCATTTTAACAGTGCCATCCTAAAAAGTCTAGAAGTTAAGGCATAGAAACCACTTTTGAGTAGCAAAGAGGGATTTTAAAGCCACTACCAGACTTTAGAGGGAGGCTATCTTGCAACTCCAAATCTCAGTATGTTGCTCATGAGTATGTATTACTAGTGCATACATATGTAGTTTATACATGTGCATATATGTATACAGGCATGTATATACAGTGATGTGACTAATTCTCCATCTGTGCCACCAAGTAGTTCAAAGCCCAACAATTTCAGTGACCTCACCTCACTCATTATTGTCTCCTGAAGCCCTTAAACTTTAGTGAGTACAATCCAAGGGAAAAAACCCTGTGGCATTGTTCTACTTTCTTTTGTAATTTCATCCACTTACTAGTCAACTGCTTCTGGAATTCTTTTAAGCTGGGGAGAATTTTCTAAGCCAGCTCTAAGTCTTTTCTAAGTCCAGCATAACTGGACTGCTGGAATCTTGGGTAAACAAACACCCCTGTGACTGGGCCTTGCTTACCCAAGCGCTCTAGGCTCCTGGAAAGACAGCTCGGTGCCCACCATCCTGGCAGGTCACAGGAGCTCCTTCTCAGTACCTTGATACCTGAGCAAATCCAGGCACCATTCAGCTGTAGCTTATGTGAGAGCAGAAAATAAAAATGAAGATAAAAACTGGGAGCAGAGAGGGAAATAAAGTGAAGGAAAAAACTGAGTAAGAAGAGTGCCCCAGATACTCTAGCCAAATACATATAATAATTTTTACATCTGGTGGGGAAATAGCCAGGAAAGAACCCCTGTGTAGGTGGTGGGTCCTGAGGGAAGGTCAAGTTGATGAAGCTATCATTCACTCACTCCAGCTTTGGCCCCCCTCACCCATCCCACACTCTCACAGGCTGTTCCTTACATCAGCAAAGCATCTCCTCTCTGCAAATGTACCTTTAAATACCTAGATCCTGTGTAGCCCCAGTGCCTCAGCCTTCAGGAGAGCAGAGGTGCTTAAGACCATAGGCTGCTTTGGGACAGCCACTAACAAGCAGAAAGTCAGAGGAAATGGATACTTAACCTCCACTGTACACGGCACATCACACCTCCCTCGTGGCCCAGAGGAGTCTCCCAGAGAGGGGGGCTGGCTGAGTGCTTCCAAGCCTGAGTGCTGGCCACGCTGAATGCTATCAACGAGTCTGTGCACAGACAGGGAGGACAGCCAGGGTGGCTGAAGTGGCTTTCACCTTTCTTAGTTGTGTGCCCCGAGGCAATTTGCTTTAACCTCTCTCAACCTAGTTTCTTGATCCGTCAAGCAAAGTGGACAGTATCTATTCCCACTCCAGTAGCACAGGATTGCTGAGAAAATCAAAGTCAAAATTCAGTATGAAGTGGCATCTGATCAACTCATGATACATTCTCTTTCTTATTCCTACAGCCTGAGAGGACATAAGAAAAAATAAAAACTTAATGACAACATTGAAAAAGAGAACTGACTATTTAAGTATCTCTCCATTCTTCTCTATTAGTATCCTAGTTCAAAGTCAGCTACTCCTGGACACTCGGAATAGCAACACAGCGTTTCTGCTATTGGCCTCCAGGAATGCATGTTCTGTAGGGGATACCTATGGATTGTAAACAAATGTATTATGAAGTATGTAGTACATAAAAGGAGTACATAGAATGTATTTGTAGATGTTAATAGCAAACACGCAGTACTGAACAGATTGTCCCCATTACCTACACCTTCCTGTGGGTCCTTCTCTAACTCTATTCCCTTCCCTTCTGAAAGCTAATCACAATGCTGCCTTTTGTCATAATTATTTCCTTACTTTTTTAATATCATTTCCAGAAAGGTATGTTGTCCTCAAATAATAAATTGTTAGTTCTGCCACTTTTTTAAACTTCATTTAATGGAATCATACTCAGTATGCTCTTGTACTTGATTTTAGTGTTCAATGTTATGTTCCTGAGATTCATCCATATCGATGGCCTTTAAATTTCACAGCTGTGTAACGTTCCATCGTATGGATAAACGTAATTCATAATCTCTTCTCTTGATGGACAGATGGGTTATTTTCAGTATTTTACTATTGTTAAGCAATTCTTCTATGGATTTGCTTATATATGTCCTTTGGTACACATTTCAGAGTTTTTCAGTGAGTATCTCTAGGAGTGGAATTGCCGGTCATAATACACACACATCTTCACCGTTATCAGATAATGCCCAAGTGTCTGCCAATGGAGTGCTTATACCAGTTTATGATGTCACTGACAGTGCCAGCAGCAGTTCCTGCAGCTCCCATCCACATCAGCAGTTGGAATTGTCAGATTTCATATCATAGTTCTGGCAGATCTGTGAGTTTAAATTTGCATTGCCTGATTATTATTGAACTTGAATATATCCAGATATGACTATTGGTCATTTCTGTGTCTTTTCTTATGAATTACATGCTCATGTCTTTTGTCTTTTATATAGTGGATTGTTTGTCTATTTTCTTACTTTTTTTTTAATCTCAATAATTTTTACATCTGGTGGGGAAATAGCCAGGAAAGAACCCCTATGTAGGTGGTGGGTCCTGAGGGAAGGTCAAGTTGATGAAGCTATCATTCACCCACTCCAGCTTTGGATTCTTTCTACTTTACAATCACATTCTATTGTTCTTTTTTCTCTTACTATGCTGTGTGCATAGTATATCAATTTTCAGGCTTTCTAAGCAATATAAGGAGGCAAATCTATAAATTTCATTTTAGTCACCACCTTAACTATAAGCCTATAATTTTTCCATATCCCGTTTTTCTGTGTGCAACTCTGAATTTCCACTAGGATATTGTGTTTGATCTGTGAGGGTATCTAGAAGTATGTTTTAAAAATTTTAATCAGAAAATGATCCTCTGAGAAATTTAAAATAAATGAACAATAAAAATAAAATTTTATATTAAAATTTAAAACTATTTTAAAATAAATAATGTAACCACCAAAAAAAAAAAACATTAGTTTTTTCTTTCTGTATATTAACAATGAATAAAAAGGAAATTGAGAAAACAATTTCTTTTGCAATAGCACTTAAAAGAATAAAGTATTTTGGAATAAATTTAATCCTGAGATGAAAGTGTTTTGTTTGTTACAACTTGTTTTGTAATCACAAAATGTTGGAAACAGTCTAAATTCTCAAATATAGGTGAGTAATAGAATAAACTGGTACATCTGCACATAATACTTTGTAATTTATACGTGCAGTGTTGTACATATGTGTGTGGGTGGGGGCATGTGTATTCTCCCAGGTGTAAGATTTAAGATTCCTGGACCTAATATATGAACATTTTAGTATTTTTTCTATTTGTTGCCATACAGTTGTCCAAATTTCCACTGCTCTCAGTACTAGTATTGAGTATTTTGATGATAATTTTAAAAATCTAGCTTCATATATGTAAAATGACCCCATCAGGCTGCTTTAATTTACACTCCTTGAGTTAATATAAAGGATAAGCACTTTTAATAGTTGTTTACTGTTTGTTGCTCATTTGTGAATTTTGTTTTTAGAAATCTGTGAAAAGAGTCATCAAAAGATAGAATAGCTTCAAGTCACTCATATATTTCTCTTATCATAAAAATTAGAACAACTATTGATTAAATCAGTATTAAAAAAACAACAGCAGACCACAGCATAGTTGATACCTGATGCAAATCCTTTTTTGACATTTTATCTTTCGTATGACAGAATTATTTTAGGTAACAGATAGTCTTTAAATAAAATGAATAATAATGGTAAAAAAGCAGGAGGGATGTTGTTTAGATATCTTACAGACCTTAGGATTTAATTTCTACCAGGTTTAAAGCCAGTTATAAGGTTGGATATTCTCTTTTTTCTTTCCCAATATCTGCAGTCTACAGCAGAAACAAAATAATTATTTCAGTTTTGAAAAAACAGACATGTTTTTTCAGTGTGTAGAAAGGTTTTATAAAATCACGAAGTTGTCAAGTGTTGACTGGTTTCTTTGCTCTTTTCTCCTTTTCTTTGAACTGCAGAGAAAGGTCCATATTTATTCTGAAAAGGTTCACTTCCTTTCTTAACCAGATTAACTCTTTTCATCTGGAAATCGTATTGACCAAGCAGAAATATCAAAACGGATTAAAATATCATTCCCTGTCTCTTCTTCATCAAAGTCTTGGCTTTCCTAGTGCCATTTTCTTTTCCATTTTAAAAAATTCTGTCAGTGTTGACGCTTACTAACATTTCCTTTCTATTCCGCATTGTCAGTGCTTATAGAAAATGATTCATTTTTGTCTTTCATCCCTGTGTCATCTGGATCATGTGTTGTTTCTAGTATCCATGCTTTGGATGTGCCAACTTGCACTCTTTACAGTTTTCATGAACTCTGTGCAATGCTGAAGGCATTACATATTTCAAAAAGAGATCTCGACATTGCTGCAGTTGCCGCTTTGGCTCTTTAAAACTTTTCTTTGTTGAGCTCCACTGGATTGTTGCCCTTTCATGTTGGTATGAGTTTTTCACTTCAAATTCCTTTACAAAATTCAGAAAAATTATTAAACAGTTGCTGGTTTCAAAACAATATTCCAAATAACTGAAAGGCCCTTCAAGTTTCTATAGGACAGAAGTACAGAATTCAATAGCTTTTAGAGATAACTTAGCAATTTGATGCTTTTATTAAAATCTTATGTAAACTATTATGAAAATCATTGTCTAATAACTAATAAATGAATTTTAACACTAATGTGTCTGCAAAAGTTATGCAATTGTAACATTGGAATGATATTTTATTTTCTTGATTTGCTCTTTCACTTAAAAACAAATAGTTAACAACTGAAAGGAGAATACATTTTAATTTAAAAAATATTTTACAAAATCGTTACAAAATTTTATGAACTAAAATTTGCACTTTCTAAATAAAAATATTACACCTCAGAATTCTCATTCTGTTCCTTCTATGTGTTTAAATTTTAAACATAAATAGTCATACAGAGATACAAATTGGAGTGATTAGTTCTGTTTATTCATTTGTACAATTGCAAGCTATCATTTCTTATTTTGAGTCTATATTTTATCTTTTTTTTTTTTTTGAGTCTACATTTTAAATGCAGGACTCACTATTACTATAGAGGTTATGACGAAATAGTACACAAAGTGCACTCCCATTATTCCAAATTTTATTAACTTGTGCTTGGCATGAATGCATATACATGAGTTGACTGTGTGAGGGGCCATGTATATAACTGGGAGTACTCCAGATGAACATTTATTAATGTTAATTTATTAAAGGTTAATAAATACAATATTAATTTGTAGAATGCAACATTTGTTAAAAGTGAAGTTTAAAAATGTACTAATTTTAAGCTTACATATGTATTATTAAAAATCAACATTAACCACAGCAATTGTTTAGAACTTAGACCAACAAGAAAATTTGGAGGAAGAAATATTTTATCATTGATATTTTTAAAAGTTGCCAGTATATAGCGATAATAAAAAGCAGATGAACTTGAGTCAGTTTTATATTTTATTTTTTGTATATTCTCAAAAAACATCTCTTCCTTATTGGCTGTACCCAGAGCAGACTGCTCCCAATGCCCCATTGCAGGTATGCCACTGTTAATGAATAATACTTGAATCATTTATTGAATTCACTTCTCTATTTCTTTAAATACTTGTTTTGTCCCATCTCTCTGCTCTCCAGCTAGGACTCTACACAGATGTTAGACTTCTTGATATTATTCCACAGGTCCCTGAGGGTCTGTTCATCACCTCCCCCCCCCCCCCCCCACCCCAAGAAAATTTTCTCTCTGTTCTTCAACTTGGATAATTTATCTTTAGGTTCACTGACTCTTTCATCATCTCCATTGTGTTATTAAGGCCATTTAGTAAAATTTTTGTATTGCAAGTATTACGTGTTTCAGTTCTACTTGGTTTTGTTTTTCTTTTTAATTTCTCTGCTAAGGATTTTCTGTCATTTCATGTATTATGGGAATATTTCTATTTACATTCTTATGGTAGTTATAATAGTTGCTTTAAAAGCCTTGTCCAAGGTTGTCCAACCTGTGGCCCATGGGCCACATGCGGCTCAGGACAGCTTTGAATGCGGCCCAACACAAATTCATCAACTTTCTTAATACATTATGAGATTTTTTTTGTAGCCCTTTTTTTTAGCTCATCCACTATCATTGGGGTTAGTGTATTTTATCTGTGGCCCAAGACAATTCTTCCAAGTGGCCCAGGGAAGCCAAGAGATTAGACGCCCCTGTTCTAGGTCAAATAAGACTCCCCCAAGAGATTGAACTATGATTTCTGAGCACTCCTGAGGAGGACGTTCTTAAGCACTGTACCAGGTTTCATTCCTTGGAACTTTTCCCATTAGGATCTGTGTTTAGTGGCTTCCTGTGGCTGTTGAGAAGTCGAAACCCCAGTCCTGATCAGAGCAAGCAGAGATTCTGCAGGAAAACAAGGCTTTGGTGCCACAACAAGTTCTAGACTCTGGATTGGAATGAAGCATAAACCGCTGAGGCGACACACAATATATGAAGCAAAACGTGCTTCCAGCTGACTGTTGGGGATTATTTTTGTTCACATTTTGGCTCACTACAGCCTGATTGAACTAGCGGTGTGAAGGGACTTCTATGTATATTTAGCATTTCCAGTGACTTTGGCAGTGAGGCTGGATGCTTCGTTTCTTAAGAAACAGTTTTCTTTACCTTAACTTACCTATCTCAATGGCTCTGTCATCCTTGCTTCTCACCAGAAAATGTGTCACTACTGGACGTTGTCAGCCTGTGTCTCTCATTCCCTACAGATCTCATGCATTTGATATGATGCACACTGTCTTGTTTTTGGATGGCTTGTCTGTGAATGTCCACTGACGACCCACTAGATGGTCTTTATGTGATGCATGATGAGTGCTTGTTGTAAGCTTAGATCTCCCTGGGTCAGATGTGTTACCTTAATTCTGTTGGACTTGCCAGGTATCTGATGTAACCCGTTCTGTTTTTATATGTGTTCTTCTGATCCATTTTTTGGTCATAATCTCTTTTCTCAATTTTTTTCTTCTTTATTCAGAAATTCTACTGAAAGAAGGGCTTGATTCACCACTCTCCACTTTTCCATGACACCCTTAGAATTAGAAATAAGTTCCCTAAAAGTTTCATAATTTTAGATATAAATTCAGAGATCAAGATAACCAAGTCCTTTCTAATTTGGGACAATAAAAAGCTACCCAAGATGCATTTGGTTTCTGTCAACAACTCTTTTCACACATTTCTGCACAGCCAAGTAGCCACATAATCTAGGTCAGTTGTCATATAGTCTTTCTTAATGAAAAAAAACAAAAAAACAAAAACAAGTTAAGTTCCTTAACCTATGAAATGCATGTTTCTCTGGAAATATTTCTGCAGAAGAGTGTACTTCTCACCCAAGGACTCCAACAGGATTAGATTCTTGCTTTATCTTGTACTATACATAAATGTACCTGCTCCTCTGATCAGATAAATCTGTGGTGTCTACCACCCAGAGTCCAACTACCCTAGAATGGCTGCAGAAAGTGTACATGTAAAACCATGCTCTTCTTGGCTATGAAACCTTTCCCCCATGGTTGAGAGATTTTGAAGAAACCCTCACACACATGAATCAGTTGCTGCCTCAACCTTAGTAAGACCTGAAAGATATTAGACCTGAGTCCTTTTTGTTAGGTTAGCTCTGGCGTTGCAACGAGGTCAGGCCATTAGATATTCTAATAAGGGTCCAACTTGTATGTTCCCGTTAAAGATTAATTTGGCTGCCTTGCAGCATCTGTGTTCTGCTGACTCCTATCTGTTCCCCAGGCTGCAAGGCCAAACTCATCCATCATTACAGACAGGCACTTGGAAGCTACCCCTTGCTGTTGCTTCCACATATCAAAGAATAAGTCAACTCAGGCAGGGAGACTCCCAGAATGGTCTGTCCCAGGGGCTCCCTCTCCTCAGAAATCCTTCCCAGGTCTCCCCACTCATCTTTTGGGGCTGAATTTTGTGAAGGCAGCTACACAGCTGAGTCCTTGAAAGTGCAGCAAATGGAGCATGCTGAAAGGTGGCTTTACAGCCACCGGAATCTGGAGACATTTCTGCCATAGCTCTCTTCCCAAAATAGCAGTTGGTGAAATTGAAACTGAGCTCTGTTGTCGAAAACAAGTGTGAGTATTTCAGTTAATGTTTGGAAGCCATTCCATCTGAGTGTGGGTTCACCCCAAAGCTCAGCAAGGAGTTTCAGAGCCTGGCTGGGCGTCTGCCCTAAAGCTCTCCTTGCTTGTTGACAGAGTGCTGCACTGTAAACAGGGCACTGTTCCAAGTGTGCAGTTAAGAGAGTCTCCCAAGGACCTGAGAGGGATCTGTAGGCATGGACAGTCTTCAGAGCCAAGCTTCACACACTGGGTACACTACCTCCCCCCACCCCCCACTCCCCCTCCAAAGAAAGGAGCTCTCTGCCCATACACAGATAACTGACCTTTGAACATCTTGTTTATGGTACCCATATTTTCAGAGGCATAACCCTGACCTGCCATCAACTATTGATGTTACAGATCGGGCCCCTGCCACAGGTATGGGCAGCTAAGAAATCCATCTACATGTATAACACAAAGATGACACAGACAGCCTGGGGAGGTAGGAAGTTTCCTGACAATTGAGGTAGTCAAGCCTTGGCTGGTAGACCCTAGGATGAAGTCACACAGAAGGGTCAAGCATCAGATGAGTCATTGTAAAATTATTTATTTATTTATTTTTATGTGGGTAGCTCCCTGGCTGGGAATCGAACCCAGGCCGCAGCGTTGACAGTGCCAAGAACTGTCTATACCACCAGTGAACTCCAAGAGTCATTTTAAAAAACTGTCTTTGAGGACTCTTCCAATGCTGAAATTTCAGCATGAATTCTCTGTTCAGCAGCATGTATTGAGTTGACATGCACAGATATATGCTACCTGCAGATGCATATATCCAGCCATGCACAAGTATATGCCACATGTATGCTCAGTCTTGGTGCCTCAGTTAAACAGTAAGCAGGCCCAGAGTCCTTTTGCACATTTGTGTAAAGGGACTTGTTTGTTTACAAAGATGTGCACACAGAGAAGCTTGGATGACTAACGAGCCTTGAGAGCCTTCATATTGTAGTTTAAGTGATTTGATAATTCCTAAAATTAAAAAGCAAAAGGTCAGCTTGACAACACTTTTCCTTCTTCATTTTGTTGAACCTACTCTTGCCTGATAAGCTTGTTAGAAGCATATTCACCAGTTATAAAACTCATAATTATATTACCTGTTTTTAATGTTTATCTTTGACTTTTAAAGTGGTTTTTTAAAGCCCTGGTTAATACGTTACCCTGAATAATCTTAAATGCAGTTGTAATGAGAAGAATGATATAATAAATTATTTCACAGTCCCAAGTGACTAATTATTTTTTTATTCTGGCCAAATCTATATACTGAATAATTCTGAATAACAAAACAGCTTCATCCATTATTCTCAGTTACCTGGAATAATTTTATCAGAGTATGCTTATTGACAAATGTAATTAATATCTCTATTAATATTTCCATTCATGCTGGCAGGTATTGTAAAATTATCTCTAATTCTCACAACAATCCTATAAATGATTACCCATTTTACAGAGAAGAATACTTAAACATAGGGATGTAAAGTTCCTTGACCAAAGTCACATAGCTAGGAAACTGGGGAGCCATACCCTGCTTCTATATTACTCTCTTCATCCCCTACTAAAATTTCTTAAATAAAAACGTAATCTAAATAGCATTTGTGTACAAGCACCATTGGGTACAAGCACATGGCAGCCTAAGCATGGTACAAGCTCCGACCTCATCAGTCTTGGATAAGATCCTCAGCTCCCATGTGCACCATCTTGGCTGAACAGGAGGAAGTGACAACACTCTGGCAGCTGTGACCAAGGACACATAAATTCTCTCTCTCTCTCTCCTTAACTCACGTGAGCAAAGGCCAGGGGAAACATACTTACATTCAAAAAGAAGGGTTGCATAGGCCACTAATGATCTTAGAGATTCTCCCCCGATTCTCCTGAAAGGAGGATGACCATAGGCCTAGGCTGTCATCTCTGTAATCTACAGATAACGAAGGCTCACACTATCATGAGAGCTCAAGGTCACACTTGTCATGCAGTATGTGACCTGGGATTTGGTTTGATCAAAGTGCTTGGTTTTCTAAGACCTTGTCATTTAAAGTATGGTCTGTAGACCAGCAGCAGCCTCTGCCTCGCCAGGGAACTTAGTAGAAATGCAAAATCTCAGGCCCTGCCCCAGACCCACTGAATAAGATATGGTTTAACAAGATTCCCAGTTTACTTAAAAGTGGAGAAGCACTTCCTACATGAAGAATCTAAAATGCTGACTTGTGCACGAAACAGTTTGCTTGGCAGGAAAATACAGCTGAAATTGTTTCTAGAGTTTATATAGTATAGCAACTGATAAAAGGGCAAAAGGGCATTTTCAGCAAATTTAGCCCCTGAAAAATGTCTTGATTCACATCTTGTAGAACATCTTTAAATAGTTCAGGCATCAGGAGCTCTAAATGTTACAGCCTAGATGTGGTTTCAAAATGGTTTGTAGATTATTCGTGGAAGCGCAGTAGAGCTTGTGGCTTTGGGCTCATGACTCTGAAGTTCCTGATTGTCCTGAGCTTTAAGTCTCATTAGCAGTGTTATAGTTAGAAATGTATGAAGGCTTTTGCGTGACTTTTTCTCAAGAAAGAGCAGGTACAGAATTTAACTAGCACGAAGAATCCGTTTCTATTTAAGGTGACGGGGTAGCTTTAAAGCTACAAGGTGAACCTCAAGGGGGTAAAAAGATGAATTCTTTTACAGAATCTCCTTGTCTGTAAGCATAGAGAGCTATCTGAATCCTTGAGGCCCCTGCAGCCATAGCATTAACCCGGGAAAGCCACCTTTGGAAACCTTTAGTGAGGCAATGTGGAGATTCTCAAACAGAAGTAACTGTTCAGTCCTCTAACGGCTCACCAATTACAGGAGGTGCAATCACACAGACGAAGAAATGGTGAAAGAAATAAAAATCTTCACCATATTAGAAGAGTGTAAAAAAATGTTATGGTAAGATAAGAGGCAGGAAAGAAGGGAGGGGAGAGATAAGAAAGGAGAGGAAGAAAACGGAAGGAGGGAGGGGAAGATGCAGCAATGAAGATGCACGTGACTACTTTGAACTAGGTCCTCCTTTCCAAATAATTATGAGTGATAAAACTGAGACCCAGAGTTTTAATAATTTTTCTCAAGATCAAATAGCTAGTAAGTCTTCGTACAGAATTTTAACCTAGACGTACCAAGGCACCTAGGTGCAGTGTTTTCTAAATGTGTGCTGATTATAGAGTCACAGAACCACTGCATTTTCAAACAGAAAAGAACCTTGGAGAACAGAGCGTTGAAAATCTGAGACTTCTAGAATTCCAGTGACTGGTGGATTTAAAATGACTGGTTGTCAGAGATTTGTCTGAGACCACATAGTAGGTAGGCAGCATAAAGAAAGAGAGCTGTTCTTGAGCATTTTACTCTACACAGGAGGAAGGGATTTTGCAAAGAGCATAATTGCTGGGAAGTATACTAACCACTCACCTGCTCTGAGCCAGTTTGCTCAGAAGTTCAAGAAACTGGTTTCCACACGATTGAAACCAACCTAAGATTTCCAAGTATCCAAAACGTAGCCACTCCTAAAACTTGTCCAGTGGGAAGTGGCTTACCCAAAGTCAAATATGACTTCCTGTTTTTAAGAAATACGGTTTAAACTACTTATTGCAAATGCTCATTGAATGTCTTGATCAACATAGAGCTTTAAAAAAAGAAAAAAGTCTATTTCGATGATATAAGTGTGATCGCATCAGAACCATATGGATTGCATCCCCTTCTAAACTACGCATGAATTAGGAATTAAGTGTCCATTCTCCTCGAAGTAATTAATGACTCACTTGATTAAATACGATACTGGCCTTAATCACCATGCTGAGCTCAACTGGCTGCGTCTGCAGGAATCAGAGTGCTTACTCTCTGTGCCCCAGACGCAGCTCACACACATGCCTGCTTAGGTCTTAGGCCAGCGTTCCTGTTTCCCCCAAATGAAACCCTCTCTCTCGTAGCGGCCTGAGCAGCCTGTTCACAATGCAGTGCCTCTGCACAAAACCCTTTGCCTTGAGGCGGGCCCTAAACGTGGAGAGGGGCACAGACTCTCTTCCCTGACTCCTGGTTGGTTGAGGAGAGAGGGGCACGATCTGACTATAGCAGCTCTCCGTTCGTCCCCGTCCTGAGCGTACCCTTCTCAGCCAGCCGGGCTGAGTGTCTTTCTCAGTCACCTCCCAGCCAGTCTAGCTCAGGCTTCCCACCTGGCAGATCTCAGGGAAATGAAAGTGGGCTCTTCTCGTTTATCCCATTCTTTTACTTCTGATCACACCTTACACCTTCCGGGAAGGGCGGTAACAGTTGCTGAGCTTCTGCCTCTTTGCCAGACTCTGTACAAGGTGCTTCACTCACAACCACTCTTACGGTTAAGGCAGGTGTTACTGAGCTCGAGTAGATGAGGAGGCTAAGCCTTGAGGCGATGGAGACACAGCTGCAAAGCGGTGGAGCTGTGACTCAGACCCAGTTCCAAGTGCCTTGAATTTACAATTTAGAAAGACAAAAACTAAAGATTATGCTTGTATTATTGTATGGGTTTAATATGTATTACTTTTAAACAGTTGTCCATTTGTAAATCTTTATTGAGAGAATTACTACGTATTGAACTGTAATACAGTGATAGAATCCTATATATGCCTATAAGCATACTTTCAAAATTCCCAGGATCCTCTGGTTACACCCAGGACCCTGGTGCACTACCCACACACACACATACACATTCCTCTGCTGGACTGCTGGCACACAGGAAAACCAGCATTTTTATACAGTTCACTCCCTCGTAAACAAACACACCCACGTAAACACATGGAGACAATATGCTTACAGAGAGCTTTGCAAACGCACTCAGAAATAAATCTGTGAGAAATGGGACACAATCACATGCTCACTTAACTTCTCTCTCCCTCTTCCCTCCCTGCCTCATGCCTCCTGTCCTCTATCAAAGCCTTTAAACAAGTAACTTTTTCAAATTGAAATACTGAACAGGAGAAATTTTTTATTCAAAATACATCCTCTCATTGGCCTGAGAAACGAGAAGTCGCTTTACAAATCAACTCTCTAATCTTTCCACGCAGGAGTCCCCATTTGTAACATTTATATGCTTTCATAAGGAAACTCTCCGTTCAGTCTAACCCTTTAAAAATCATTCCCAAACTCAACCTGCTACCTGTTCTCCAGTGACACGTTTATCCAAGTGAAAATCTTGCCTTTTTTTCCCCTGCTGCTGCTGTTTTCTCCCCTACCTCCCCCTTTTTAGCGGTGATTATGAACGCTCACAGAAAAGAAAATTCTAAGGGGACGACTCTTAAATTCACTCAAACAAAAACTTTATGAAACAAGCACCCACTGTAAACCTTGGGGAGAATAGGATATGTAACTCTGAATAATAGTTTCAAACTTCAGAGATAGTGGGAGAAACAGAGCCAGATATAATAATTCATTATCGTGTGAAGTTCATGTTAAAAGAGTTGTAAAAAAAAGCATAGCAGAGAGAAGGTGTGAGCGACTGTGCCTGGGGAGGAAGGAAGGTCTTCGTAGACTAGATGGCATCTAGCCTTAGTGGACCAGCCACTGTGACCCAGAGAAGGGAACTAGACATGCTTTCTGAGCAGAGCAACAGCACGGCACAGGCACAGAGCAAGGGAATACAGACCATGCCTGGGAGCAGCTGAGTGTAGCTGGGGTTAGGGGGTGAGGATGTCAGAGTTTCAGAAAGATAGCTCTTCAGTGAAGAAGATGGAGAGACCAAAGGCAGAGAGACCAGCTAGAAGATTATCGCGATGTATCTGACGATGGAGTGCAGGTATAGTGGCCACCATAAAGAGAAGGTACCTTGAGACCGAAGAACGAGGCAGGGAACTCCATAGAACACCACAGAATTTACTGAAGGGTTAAGTTACTTGCAGCGGTAGGATCAGAGTGGACGGCAAAGCAGCACAGCTCTCTCTACCAGACAGTTGTTACAGTACATGTTTTATAGTATAGCTAGGGTATTGATGATTAATAAGACAAAGGGACAAAAAATGTAGTATGTGCCAGGAATCATGCCTCCAGGTGGTCTTGTGAGGCATGGTTGCTTAGATTTGATGCCCATGCCAAACTGATATTTATCTGTTGCCATGCCATTGTGGCCCTTGCTGACAAGACTCTTTATGGCTATACTGTGTAAGTTTAAAGAACACAGATAATTATTAATTATAAGGCATCAGTATGCTAGCTGAGAATAGTTTGGTTAGGCAGACTTCACAGCATGAAAATCTTGAACAAAATGAGATCAGGGGTACAAAGATGGAGTCATTCTTGTTCACATCACCATCCATACACCATGGTACCAGAGAGAGATGGGAGCCGGTGACCCACTTACTTACTCGTATATGTCAAGTCAGAAACTCCAAGTCTCCTCCAAACTCTTCCATTCAGCCCTCCTCCTTCCACCATGCCCATCCAATTTTTTAGCAACATCCTAATGAATCTACTTCAGCAATTCTCCTGAAATACATTGCCTCTTTGACATCCTGGACTGTTTCAACGTCTCCCCACTCCACCACCCTTTTCCAGTTCATTTGGTCAGTTCTGTTCCATGCCTAAAATTATTATATGTTGTCCTTTTGCTTTAAAGTCCAAACCAGTCAACAACAACAAAAAACAAGACCCGGTCTACCTCTCCAGCCCTATTTCTGACTACTTCCCCTCCAGTGGTATCAGTCACCCTGCTCTTTCTCACTAAACCCATGCTGCCCCCTGCTTCATGTCACTCATACTGTTCCTTTGGCCTGAAATGGCATCCCTTTGGTTGTCTGTCTGACGAATGTATCCTTCACGACTGGTGACATGTATCACCACTCGGGTTAGTTTGAGGCAACAAAGACGGGTTGATCGTTCACAACAATCTGGGATTGCTACAAACAAACAAACAAACAAACAATAGACACCTTCCTCTTCTGCCCTCTTAGAGCATCTAGTGCGTAGCGTCACTGAGCCATCACTCATGCTGAATTATAGCTGCTATTTATTTGTCCCACACTCCAGACGTACATGGTTATTAGTAAAAAGGGCTGGGTCTTTCTTGTCTAAGCCCTTTGGTGGTCAGTTCAAGTTTAAGTGATGCATAAAGCCAAAGAGAAAAACTTCAGAGACGTTTCTAAGGTACACTCCCATCAGTCTTAGTGCCTAACGGGATGGGCTGGGAAGGAGGGAAGAAAGGTGTTTCTACCTCTAGGGACTTGGTAGCTACGTGACAGAAGCAGTTTGGGTTGCAACAGAGCAGATAATAAATTTGTTTTGCACATTTGAATTTGCATAAGGGCATCCAGATGAAAATGTCTGGGGATTGTCACAGGTTCAGAATATCACTGAAGCCGAAAAGTGTAAGTGCCCCCAGAACGAGCATGTAGAATAAGATGTTGAACAGACCCTGGGGAACTTGGAGCCAGAGAGTAAATGTTTTCCCTTGACAATGGGCAACAGACCTCTCTGGGGCTCCTCCTTCGTTGGCCTAGAATATTGAAGGAATAGGAAGTCGGTGCTTGCTTCTGGGTCTGTATTTGTTTCTAGTGGTGTGACCAGGCTTGGTACTGTCTAGAAGGGTCAGGCCCAAATTTACCTGCTGGTACTCGGCTTGCAGTCACTGAGCGTGGGGGATAAGGGTTCAGGCTCATAAACTCGGATAGAGGCCCTGATACTCCTGCTGACGAATTATTCATACACTCAGCGTATCTAAGAAAGCTCCTCATTCACACCTCCTGTGTTCCCTAAAAGGCTGGAGCTGTCCCAGTCACAGTTTCTGATGGAAGGCCACCCTAGGGCACCTCGCTTAGAGCACCACAGGAGCCCTCAGTAATAAATGCCAAGGGATGTGAGCAGCCGTCCTGGGAATGCCCCTCCTTCCCATAAGTCTCAGGTTGCTGGGTTCCTGGATGTGAAAACTGGGGTGCTCTTAAATGACTAGAGGCAGGGGGTTTTGCTTTCCAGAATTTCCCAAAGCATTAAGCAGAGGAGGTGACTTTAGAAACTTTGAAACTTAGGAGTCATCAAAGCTCTTTTCTGAGCTAAGGCTAGGCATATCTTAATACACCTTGATAACATTAAAGCCTGTTAAAGTTTCTAAAATTGGGGCTAGGATTAAATAAACGAGGGAAGCAAAGCTGGTTGTTTGGAGGACAAGATTAGAAGTTTCAGCACACCCTGCCCCCCCCCTTCTTCTCTAGCGTGATATATGGAATTCCATTACAAAATTTTTGTTTGTGTTCTTTTTTAAAAATTAAAATGGTAATATTCCAAGGGTGGACTAACAGAATCACAGATGTTGGAGACCAGCTCATCTAATGCTTTCTCTCTCTCTGACTCCACATCCCTCTCCTCCCCTCCCCTCCTAACTTTAGGTCCCTTTATTCAAATTAAAACATACTGTTGAAGTTCATTGTGAGTAAAGAACAAAAACAAAGCTGCTTTAGTGTGTCGTAGCACCAAAGCAAAATACCTCTGAGTTCCATGGAGTCCAGTTTTTAAACTCACTGTATTCATCTATTCCAGCACACACATTAGAAGAGGCTCTTTTGCGTGACCCTTCCCCGGAGACCTGAATGGGATCACTGCTGACTGCTTAGTCATCAGAGTTGTAAAGAGGTGCCAGCACACCTCTGCTCAGGCCTGTTCCCATTCGGAACCCATTTGGGTTCCTTGCTGAGGCCCATTTCCTCTCCCACACCATTTCCTTTTCTTGCTTTGTTTGGGTACACATACGTTTTCCTCACTAGATCATATCTTTATCCTCTTTATTCCAATTTACTAATTTTGATTTTTTAAAATTCATTTTTATTGTTAGACTTATTGGGGTGACATCTGTTAGCAAAGATTACATAGGTTTCAGGCGTACAATTCTACAGTGTGTTGTCAACGTGTTGTATAATAAGTTCACCACCTAATTTTGATATTTCCTATACATATTGCTCACAATATCACATATAATGTTTTTCACAGCTTCCTTGTTTCAAAAAATGTTAATAAATTGATTTTACAAAATTAAACTCAGGTCCACAAAAATTAAGCAATATTCCATGTTTGTAAAGTACAAGGGCAAGATTCAGTTCTGGCACACCTTGGCTGCCTAATAAATACATGATGTATGAATGGATTAGATGAATGAATAAGTGAACCAGGTGATAATGTATGTGAATGTACCTTGTAAACCATAAACTACTTCACAAGTAGGAGTTCTTATACAGGTTTTGTGGTTATTTTCTAGCTCTCCCAATCTGTGGCACTCTTACTGAATTTTGGCAAATTCAAGTAAAGCCTAGGAGGAAATCTGGGGCATGTGCCTCACGGGAAGCTGTGAAGGCAGGCACAGAGAGACAGATCCAAGGGGGTGTCCGAGCCCTTGGGCCTGGAACAGAGGGCTCCCTGACTGCTACCAATCCCGTTCTCACCCTTGGATTTCCAGTGATCAGCAGTAAGCAAACATGAATGTTTTAAGCAGCTCATAAATCTTCCTGGAGCCTGGGTGCTGAATAAGTCCTAGGAAGGTGGTAATGGTGGAAACAGGATCTCTTCTCTGGAAGGAGCTCCTTTCAGTGCCAGCTTTTGCCCCTGTTAGCTGCTAACACACATGCCCCAGCTGCCTCAGTGAGGCTCATATTCCAGTAAAACAGGACAAATACAGGAATGGAGACCCAAAACAGCTTCCTGTCATCTCTGAGTTTTCCCACTGGGGATCCCGCAGTGGGAGATACTACCTCCTTAACACCTTCAAATAGTGTTAACTTCAGACCCTGTATGTTAACTACATATCTATATATGTGTATATAGATATGCCTCAGGACTTAATGCAGTTTGCCTTGGCTGAGGGTGTGTGTATGAGTTTTCATGTTGGAGATCTGTCCCTGAGGTCTGGCAACCCTCAAGGGCGTGGTTTCCAGACTGAAAGAACAGACGGGAGTAATTCAGCTTCTGCTCAGTAACCCAAAATGAAGAAGCAAAACAAAAAAAAAAAACAAAAAAAACAAACCAAACCCACAAAGGAAGTTTACGAGAAACTTGACTGTGGGATCTCACCTGAGTTCACATTAAGCAGATTCCTTTTACTACGTCTTGATGGGGGTGGTGAGAGGGGACACCAACTTCTTGTTTAAAACATTTTCATGGTTTGTAATTGTGTCCAGGAGGAGGTGAAGGATTCTTAGAGTAGCACAAAGCCGAAGGGTCACAATCTGAGTAGAGTTAGACCTTCTCTCTTCTCCTGTCACCTGCTTCATGTCAGTTTTAGCAGCTACCCATGTATTGTCATTTTTTCTCTACATGCCTGTACCAAATGGAAGGGACTGTAACATACAATACGCCTGCAATAAGGACTTTTCCCAATAAATTTTTTATATCAATCCCATTGATTTGTTTAACAGAGTTTATTGCCTGGGTGTGACTTTTACACTCGGTACAGTTCTAAAGAAACTGCTTGCTTTGGTTGTACACAGAGTAGCATGAGATGGGAAGTGTCTGTGAGTATGCTGGACCCAGTGCACGATAGTGCAGTACTCAGCGTTGGATTGGCCCACGTCGAGGCAAAGCCCGCCCTTGGGCCAGTCGCCTGTGGCTAGGAGTAGGGTCAGAGAGTTACAAATCTGTCTTGAAGTGTGAGGTGGGGTATTTTTCAGAGAAGGATAGTGGAGGGCTCCATGACAACACAAATAATGTTAACTACAGACCCCAAGTTTATCTGTAAAAATAGGTGTGTCTTAGGACTTCATGCAGTTAGGATAGCTGAGGTGTGGTATATGTGTGTGGCACTATTTTTTTGAATGCTTTATTAAATCTCCTCAATGCACTATAGAATGGTACACCTGGAACCTATGTAATTCTTGTTAACCAATGTCACCCCAATAAGTCTAACAATAAAAAAAAAATCTCCAAACAAAAGCAGCGTCTTTCTTCTCTTGTTTCTGTATTCACTTTTAATACGACCATTGGCAAACCTCATTGCAAACATTTATTAACAGATTATTCCCCTCCATTAGGCTGTGATCTCCAGAGTTAATGGATCTTTGTCTTATCCTATCCCCTCGTTCCTAGCACCGTGTGCCTTGGAAATACAATAACAAATAAGGCAAGGTCCTTTCCTCAAGTTGCTTATAATCTAGTGGAGGGTTAACATTGGTTAAAAACATTTCTTTTTTTTTTTTCCCAGTATAATCTAAGTAAATTAAAGTAAATAGAAGGAAATACAATGGAATTTCAGAAAAGGAAAGTCACTTCAGACTCGTGCAATTGAGGAAGGAGGTAGCCTTTAATCTGGGTTTGTACGCAAGGGTAGGATTTCAACAGACTTGGAGCCCTTTAAGTCTATACCAAGATCCATTTATTTTAGCCAAGGAAACAAGCTCTCCTGAGGAGTGTCCTGGCCTGTGCTGACGGCTCTTGTATTGAGGCGATGTGACCAGTAGGAGAAACTGCCTGTTCATTAAGGGCGAATTAAACCCAGCCACCTTTCCCCGAGCCCCCTGTTGGGAATCACCTTTATTTGCTGGTGCCATTAAAGCGATCTTGTCAGGTCGTTTGGGCCTTTAACGTGACTGATCTTTACAGTTGTGTTTTTGGGCAGGAAATGGCCAGACCCCACCCTGAGCACTCTGTCTTTTTTAACAAAAAGCAAAATCCATCATTCCAACAATGGATCTCTTTTCTGAGTTTAAAGAAACATTTAAAAACATAAAATTCATATTAGAAGCTCAAAAAAAAAAAGCAAAAATCTGGCTTTACTGAAAATTAGTCATAAGGAAAACAGCTCTATTTAACCTTCAGTTCTAGAAATTAATGGAAAGCTTTATGTTTATGGATAAATAAAACTGGGACTATAACCTGATCTATGAAACTGAATGTAATACCAGAAGCGAAAAAGGATTTTTATGCTTTAAGACATGGACCTTCTGGTTTGAAGAAAGAGGAGTTTGGACGCGGCAAGGATTGCTGCAATTCTGTGAAGAAAGCTAAATGGAAACATTTTTCATTAGTGTGGTTGTGTCTCTCTAGGACATTCTGTCTGGATGCAGGCTGGAACGTAAGAGTACATATTCTTGAAACTAGATTTCTTGCAGAAATTGAGAATATAATAAATTATCTGAGAATTTAGCACCAGTATAACCTGCCTCTTATCTTCCTAGGAACTTTCTTAGGCTCTTAAATCTATTATTATTCCTCCTTCCCCCATGCTCACCCTTAAGAGGATAAAGAAAAGAAGAAGTAACCAAGCTGCACGAGAAACAGAAAACCTTCCCATGGAGGCACTGCAATTTTAGGAAAATCAGAAATCTCACAATTTAAGAAACTGAGTAATGACATCAGTATATATATGATGATGCAAATTTTGGACAAAATTGGCCTTCAGAAATTGTTTAATCTAGTTTCCTGCCTCCCAATAGTATAACTTCCAAGGAGACTTAATTGCCTAAATACTTTGACTATTTTATTGACACCACCTTTGGGAAGAAGTATGTGAATTTGACCATGATTCAGCTTAAGAAAAAAAGTAGATTTTCTATGCTGCTGTGAAAGCTGGCCCAATATATCCCAGTCTTATTGGTTATTTAATTATATAATGTGATTAAAGTGTGTTAAAATCAATGGAATATGAGTGTAGAAAGGTTTTTCTTCCTGTAAGAAATTATATTGGATGCTTTGCAAAGGTTCAGTAAAGTCATAAAAAAATTGCTGTTGGCAAAACAGCATGGAAGATGGAGGAAATTTTTGCAAAAGCACAGAAGACTTCTGCACTCAGATTATTTTAAAGTGCCCTTAAATTCTCACTACATTTTATAGAAACTGTAAATGGAAATGAGAGGTGCCACTTTTTGGTGACATAAAACTCATACTCAAGGATTCATGCTCGAAGGAAGACCTTGGCCCTACTGCAAAAGATTGGCATATCAATAGTCATTCCCATGCTTCAAATTATAATAGAATGCACAAGATAGGTAGGTATCATTTTTATAATTTCTCACTGGCTTTTGTGACCAACAGATTGATTTCTGATCCTAACCGCGTTGGCTAACAGACTTTCAGTGAACTACGTTATATAGGAGTTACTGAAGTTTGGGGTGCTTCTCATTTCTTAAGGTGGGACAGAGTATACTTCAAAGTAGTTGAAATAAAAGTTAGGTGATGGGCCAGAAGACCACTTAGAAGCAATAAGGTATTTATGTTTTAGGTTCACTATGATAATACAATCTCTTAGAACTTTATCTGGCAAAAAAAAAAAAAAAAAAAAAAAGTTGAACTAACTTGATCATGTAATTCATACAAACTCTTACCCTATCTCAACGCTCCTCTACTTAAGGTAAAGTCATGGGCACCCTACCACTCTACCTTCCCTCATCCCCCACCATCCCCCACCTCTATCATCAATGTCTTTTCTTTTAAAAAAATTCCTTCATCCATTTTACCCACCCCATATGCCTTTTCTTTTACATTGAAAAGTTGTTAAATTTTTCATTCTAATCTACAAACATTAAATATGTGGTGTTTCATCTGTAAAGTAATTCTAAAAGTTGAAAACCAAATAATATTATGAGTACGTGACTAATGCTTTCTATAAACTCTAAGGTTGACAGGTTTGGCAATTAAAATTACGGATGCCCAGATAAATTTAAATTTCAGATAAACAATAAATACATATTTTACTACAAATGTTTCATGCAATATTGGGGACATATTTATACTGGAAGATTGTTATTTACCTGGAATTCAAATTTAGCTCTGTATCTTGTGTTTTATTTGATAAGTGCCTACAAGGTCATGTCCTGTGCAAGGATTTATTTCTCCATGGATCTAATGTCGTGATCCCTGGGTCTCTCAAAGGAGAATATTCCTGGATTCAAAGTCAAATAGATAATCTCTTCTTAAACAGCATCAATTATTTAAATCCCTATAGAGTTCTCATTTAAAATCAAGTAAACAGTTTTGTTCAGGACTTGGCATTAGCATGTCTGAAATCATGTGATAGGCTTTATGACTCCTGATCTTCAAAATGAAGAGGTTGTACAACTCGTGTGTTTTTTCACAGACGCACACACGTTTGACTAAGCACCTGTAACCCTTTTAATGGTCACTGCTCTGCGTGCGCCTCTTCCTCCTCTGGCTTCCTGCCTCGCTTCCCATCAGTACGTGACCGCAGTCTCAGCACGGTGCCGCCCCTTTCGCCTTTTTCACCCCACCTGGCGGCACCATTTTCATTTTGCTCGTGTTCTTCCTGCTGTTCAGTTGTTGTTCCTAAAAACTCAGTCATTCTTTCTCTTTTTAAATTATTGTTAAATTGATTTGGGTGACATCGGCTAGTAAAATGACGTAGGTTCTGGGTGCACAACTCTACCGTACATCATCTGTGCATTGTGTTACGTGCTCACCACCGCTGTGAGTTCTCGTCCATCACCATGTGTTTGAGACCCTTCTCTCCACCCCCCCGCCCCCATACCCTAGACAACCACTCACCGCTAGACTATTGACTGTGTCCATGGACAGCACAGTCATTCTTTCCCTCGCCCCAGAGCATCACCCTACCCCACCACTGCCCTCCTTCTGTTTACTCCAGTAATTCCTCCTCACCGTTCACCTCTCAGCCAGAATGCTACCACGCCAGGGATGCCTTTTACTGCATGTGACATGTATTGCTGATCTGTGTCATTATTGATGTCTGTCCTCCCTAGCAGAGACCTCGTAAGCTTTATGAAGCCAACAGCTGTGTCTCCTCGGTCCCCTACCATGCAGTCCCAGTTCTTAGCATGGTGTCTGGTATATAGTAAACATTATGGAAATATTTGTTAAATGAATGCAAATATTTAACAGGTGGATGAGTCAATAAAGGATGGTTACAGGATAAGGGTGATATTGTTTTCATCATTGTTTTACAAATCAGGGAAACTAAGTTTTGGAGAAATTAAATAACTTGTTTACTTAGCTCATGACTGAGAGTCAGAATTGAAATTCACATGTGTTCATTATCCCTTTTTTCTGTTACTGCCACTCTCTGAAGTCCCTTTACATCCAGTAACTCATGATTGTATGATCTTTCATCTTCGTAAGATTGTACGTGGGGAAAATAGTGGTATTAGCTGGTTTCCATAGAACTGCTTGTGCAGACATTAAGCTCCGTGTCTTGGAGGAATTGCGGAGGAGTGGGAATGGCTTGTGGTTTGGTGCAAGGGAGGGGCAGAGCGAGCCACACGGCCACCAGAGACAGCACCTGGGACAGAAGAGAGTTCTCTGCCCACACACTGAGTATCTGGCTTCCAGATGGCTCTGGGTACACATTTGTTTTTCTGATTATCCCCCTCCTCCTCATCTCCTCACTCGCCACTCCCCTTTCAGAGGAATTTCAGGATGGGCTCTGTGCTGTGTTGACTCCTTTTTTCTTCTTCAGCCCCACCCTCGCCTTTTCTTCCAGAAACAGTGACCAGCAGCAGCTGAGCTTTCCTGTGCTTAGAATGGAAGGGGAAAGAAAACCAAACTGACCCCCTCGGCGCCCTTCAGCCCAGACAGGAGGCTGTTTCCGCAGCGTGGGGGCACAGCCTGGTCTGCTTGGTTAAGACAGTGGTAGCTCCGTTCCTCTTCTCACACAGACGAGGTGCTCTGTGTGCTGCACTGTGCTTATGTGTCCACTGACCCGCACTTCGTAGGCACTTACTGGAGGGTGCGACCCTGACCAGTTCCCTTAGGACAGGCCTGGGGACTCCTGTCTCATTGGCAGAAGCCACCTTCTGACTCAGAGATCATGTTGCTGGACATTCTATGGTCTTCTGTTCAGGCTTTTCAAAACTTAGCAAAATATTCCTACATCTCCTTTTATAAAACAGGCTTTATTTTTCAGAGCAGTTTTAGATTCACAGCAATATTGAGCACAAAAGATCTCCCGCGTGCCTCCTCCCCCAGGCGCACAGCCGCCTCCGTGACCAGCAGCCCTTGCTGCCCTCAGTGCGCCTACACTCGCACGTGCTCGTCACTCAAGGCCCATGCCTGCATTAAGGTTCCCTCGGTTGCGTGTTCTGTAGGTGGTGACAGATGTGTACTATTAATAATGTATATGTCCCATTATAATATCATGCAGGGTTTTTCTGCCCTAAAAGTCCTCTGTGGTCTGCCCATTCATTCCTCCCTCCCCAGTTCCTGTTTCCGTAGGGAATCCTGGGGCGTTCTCAGAGGGCAGGAAGTGTCTTACTCACTTACTAGGCTGAGGGAGGAGTCTAGGGTGGTCTCGGCAGGGGTCTGTCTCTCTTCTTCTTCTTCAGACCACAGGCTTGCCTGGAGGATAGTTCCATAAATGGGTCCACGTACAGCAGCGAGCACACTCTAGGCTCCAAACTCCGTTCCCATTTACCAGGCTTGAGGAGGACACCTGGCTCCATCCTTCCACATCACATGGGGGTGGGAGGGTGGCCTTGAAAAGGTCAAGGGAAGGTTTCAGCAGAGATGGTTTCTGTTAAACTAATGTCCAGCCTTTGTCTTCAGCCCAGTTGTCCGGGCTAAAGTTACCAAAGTTTAAATTATGAGTAGAAGAATATGGAATGTGAATTTTTGTTCCTATTTGTTTATAAATTCATAGAGGGAGGGATCATGTCCCTGTCTTCCTTTTAGCTTCACTGCTGTGATAGGTTGTTACTGTTTTAAATACCCAGTGTTTCTCCATGTGAAAGGAAGCTGTTATCCTGGCCTGGTGATGTTAGGGTTGCTTATGTTGCCTGCTGTGGCTAACTAAATATGAGCAGAAGAGATGTGTACCACTTCTGACAAAAAATTTTAAGAGCTATTAACACTGTATTCTCTTTTCTATCTCAAGAGTAGGAATATTGTTAAGAAAGGATCATCCCTTCAGCCTGGGTCATGGAAAGATGAGGTGGGACAGAGCCATAGATGATCTACAGTGGAGATAGCTGGAGCAAGAAATAAATGCTTGTTGTAAGTCAGTGCAATTTGGGGGTTGTTTGCCATCACTACATAATCAGTATATATTCCCTGATCCATCTGACTTCCCTGAGCTTGGTCTGAACTTAGGTGTAATTGCATCACCCCCCACGGGAACACACAGCACTCGTAGACATTGAAGCCCCAATTCAGAAGTTACTGAGCGTGGCTTTGCTACTCAGATGAATGACTTTATCTATAGCATTTGAGTGTCTTTAAAAAGTTCCCTGTTTTAGAGCTGAACAACATATGACTGGTATGATTTCTAGATACACCACAAGCTCCTGTGCCAATACATTTCCTTCTTTCATGTATTCCAAGTCTATTTGTCCAGTCTAGGTTACTGGGGAGTAGTCCTAACCTCAGAGCTTAGGAAGGTCTGACAGCAAAGGGAGGGAGTCAAGGTATCAAAACCAGAAACCAGAATGTGAGTAGGGACACCATGGAGTTAGCCTGGCTGGAGTCAGTTACAAAGCTTTCCGAGAATACTGTACCTTGTGGGTAGAGGGTAATTACAGAATCAGGTGCTAGCCAAACTCCCAAGAAGTGGGATTTCAGCAGGGATTGGAATATTGTAATGTAGGACAGGCATAGCAAATAAGCAAAGCAAACATGTTTCTGTTATGTTTCCATCTCTGGCCTAAATCCAAGGGAGATTCAATGAAGTAGAAACGTGGTCCTGAAAACTGGAGGAGTTCACAATCCACTTAGGGATATGAGTAAACCAAACATATGGAAATATAATACACATACAGAGTAACACTTATATAAGACTAGAGGATGACGATTTTTCACAAACTCAGTGCACTTCAGCTGACACTGAGCATCATATCAAGAAACAGAACATTCCACATTCCCCAGAAACCACCCCCATGATTCCTTCTGCCTTCTTCCCAAGGGTAACCATTACCCTGATTTCTAATGGCATGCATTAATTTTGCCTGGTTTTGAACTACATACAAAGGGAATCCTACAGTTTGTATTCCTTCGTGTTTGGTTTATTGGTTCTGTGTTATATTAGTAAGCATCATTTATAAGGTAGTGGTAGAGGGTTCATTCTCACTGCTGTATAGTACCTCACTGTGTAAAGATACTGTATTTATTTACCCAGTCTACCGTTGATGAGTATTTGATAGTTTTTTCTTTGGAAGCTATTACAAATAGTGTTGATCTGAAAATTCTAGTACATGTCTTTGGTTAACAAGGGCTGTCCAGAAAGTATCCAGCCACATAACCATTCTGTTTATATTGGCGAAGGCTGGATTTTTTTCCGGACAGACCACATATGTATTTATACTGTATAAATGCCTAGGATTGTAATCACTGGGTCATAGGTGATGGTAGTGCTTATGTGGAGTCCTCTTGTGTTGAGAAGAACTGTAAGGCCACATATGAGCTTAGAAAACACAAGATTATTAATATATTCTGTGAGAAAGGGACAGAGATAGTTTGTATGCCAAGTACTTGGCATCCCTAGTATTAGACAGTAGTTGAGTGAGTTCATCAAACAAGTGGTTGCAAGTATAAAGTTAAATAAGGGAGCAACACTGAAAGTCATGGAACAAAAGCCATAAAACACACACACACACACACACACACACACACACACACACAACTGACAAGGTATGTAGTCCTGACAATCTTTTCAAATGCAGATTCTGTCTTCCCCAGTGCTCACTTAGTTCTTTCTTTTCTTTCATTTGCTGCAGATGGGTTGTTTTGAGTGATTGCTAGTAATAGGACATAATTGCCAGTGTAACCCACGTTTCTCCAAGTGACATCAGTCTAGATGATTTCGAGTACATGAACGCAAAAAAGAGGCAGATTGAAGAGGACAGCTGAGATGAGGACAACCCCTTGGTCTCATAGGAGTTGGAAGTGGCAAGATGTGAGTGTGTATTTTAAACTAAAAAGTACTAATACTAAAAGTATAGTACATAATATAAAAACAATGGAGAGCATCCACAAAACATAAAGGTAGTTCTTTAAAAAAATCAACAAAATTGACAATTCCTTAGCCAAGCTGACCAAGAAAAAAAGAAACAAACAAATTACTAAAATCAAGAATGAAAGAAGAGGCATCACTACCAACCTTGAAGAAATGAAAAGAATTATAAAGATATACTATGAATAAAAGTATGCCAACAAATGAGATAACTTAGACGAAATTCTTAGAAGAACACAAATTACCAAAAACTGACTCAAGAAGAAATAGAAAATATGAACAGACCTATAAAAATTGTTATTTTATTAGTAATTTTAAAACTTCCCACAGAGAAACGCCCAAGCCCATATTCACTTTACTGGTGAATTCTATCAAACATTTAAAGAAGAATTAATACAACCATTCGTAAACTCTTCAAGAAATAAACAAGAGGGAACGCCTTCTAACTAATTTTATGAGGCAAATGTTACATTGATACTAAAAACTTGTAAAGGTATCACAAGAAAATAAAACTATAAGCAATATCTCTTAAGAATATAGACTTAAACTCAAGGAACCCAGAATACTCAAAATAGAAAAAGAAGAACAAACTCAGAGGACTCACCCCTTCTGATTTCAAAATTTTTACATAAACACAGAATTTATGATTGTGTGTCATGGGCATATGGATAAATATATAAATCAATGGAATAGAATTGAGAGTACAGAAGTAAACCCTTCTGTTTATAATTGATTGATTTTCAACAAGGGTATCAGGACAATCCAATGGGGAAAGAACAGTCTTTTCAACAAACAGTGCTAGATTTCCACATGCAAAAGAATGAGGTTGGAACCCTTCTTAACATAGACAGAAATGAACTCAAAGTGGATTAGACATAAATTTAAGAGTGAAAACTAGCCCATTTGGTTGTGTGAGCAGCACCAATGCAGTCGGCAAGAATGATCACCTTACGAAAGGCGGCAAGAAGGGAGCCAAGGAGAGAGTGATTCATTCCATTTTCTGAGAAAGATTAGTAGAACGTGAAAGCACCAACTACATTCAATAAAGAAGTATTGGGAAAACACTAGGCATGAGAACTCAAGGAGCCAAAATCGCATCTGATGGTCTCAAGGGTCGTGTTTTTGAAGTGAGTCTAACTGAACTGCAGAATGATGAAGTTGCATTTAGAAAATTCAAACTAGTTACTGAGGATGTTCAGTGCAAAAAAGTGCCTGACTCATTTCCATGGCATGGATTTTACCCGTGAGAAAATATGCTCCATGGTCAAAAAGTGGCAGACCATGATTAAAGCTCATGTTGATGTTAAGACTACCGATGGTTATATGCTTTGTCTATTCTGTGTTGATTTGGTTAAAAAATGCAACAATCAGATTCAGAATTCCTCTTAAGCTCACCAATGACAGGTCCGCCAAAGCTGGAAGAAGTCGATGGAAACCATGTCCCCAGACATGCAGACAAATGACTTGAAAGAAGTGGTCAATAAATTCATTCCAGACAGCATTGGAAAAGACATAGAAAAGCCTTGCCAGTCTAATTATCTGCTCCATGATGTCTTTGTTAGAAAAGTCAAAATGGTGAAGAAACCAAGTTTGACTTGGGAAAACTCATGGAGCTTCATGATGATGGTAGCAGTTCTGAAAAAGCTATTGGAGATAAGACAGGTGCAGCAGGTGAACAAGCTGATGGATCTGAGCCTCCAGTCCAAGAATCTGTTCAAATTCAGACTTTTGTGGTGGAAAATAAAACCTGTTTGTGATGGCTCAAAACAAAAGAGAGTTAAAATACAAAACCCTTGGAGGAAAACATAACAGTAAGCCTCTGTGACCTTTAGTGAGGTCTTAAATGACACCAAAAGCATAAGTAACAGAAGAAAAAAAGGAATGAATTGCACTTAATCAAAATTAAAAACTTGTGCTGCAAATGATATCATCAAAAAACTAGAAAGACAGCTCACAATATGGGGAAATATATTTGTAAATTGCATAGTTGATAAACGACTAATATCCAGAATATTTAAAAAACTCTTACAATTCAATAATAAAAAGACAAGTAACCCAATTGAAAAATGGGCAATGGATTTGCAAGGCAGCTATGCTCACCACTATACCACTAATGCCAGTCGGGCAATGGATTTGAATAAGCATCTCTCCAAAGGCATACAAATGGCCAATCAGCACATGAAATCAGCTCATTAGCCATTAAGGAAAGGCAGATCAGAGCCACAATATGACCACCTTATACCCACTAGGATAACTTTGATCACAAAGACAGATAATAATAAGTGCTGATGAGGTGTGGAGAAATTTGAACCTTTATACATTGATGGTGGGAATGTAAGGTGAGAAAAGCAATTCCTCAAAGTGAACATAGAATTACCAAATAAGCCCGTAGTTTGACTCTCAAAATAATGGAAAACATATGCACACAAAAACTTGAGTGTTCACAGCAGCATTATTTGTAATTGCCCCAAAGTGAAAAAAACCCAATGTCCATCAATTGATGTATGGATACATAAAATATGGTATATCTACATAATGAAGGATGATTTGGCCATAAGAAAGCAGTGAAGTACTGTTTATACTACAATATGGGTAAGCCCTGAAACATGCTAATTAAAAGAAGCCTGTGATAAAAGACCACATATTATCTGTTCAGTTTGTATGAAATATCCAGAAGAGGCAAATCTGTGGAGACACGTGATTAGTAGTTGCCTAGGGCTGTGATTCAAGCAGGAAGCAGGGAATGCGGAATGACTGATAATGGACCGAGGTATTTATTTAGGGTGAAGACAGCATTCAGATCTTAGCTCATGGTCATGTGTGCACAACTTTCAGAATATCCTGTACATTTTATGTGGGAGAATTTTATGGTATATGAATTATACCTCAATAATTTGGTTTTTGAAAAGTGAAGTGTAATTATGATGATGATTGAAGAAGCTATGCAGAAGAGAAAAAAAGGGAAGTGCAATCACAGTTAAAGGTGGGGGCGACTGCATTTCGTGTTACAAACAGCTCGCCTGATTCACTAGGGCCACGTGGCTTCCAGCTGCCAGTACGGAAGTGGGGTGTTTGGTTAGGAGGGGCAAACACACGGAACAAGGGGCATCGCCTTGTGCTGAGAGCACATCTGATCTCTGTACTCAGCTCCTAGATCTCTGAAAGTCTTAAAGAGCTATTAAAGTTGCTTTTTAAAAATAACTTTCCACAAACAAGCAGTTTGAAGCCCAAGTCCGCCAAGGGCGCCTTTCTCCTGATGGCCGGTAGCCGGCCGGGCGAGACTGATCCTGCAGCTTTGGAAAGGCCCCTCTCTCTGCCCGTCACCACCTGCACATCTGGGAGCTTTCTGCTGTTCCTGGCCCCGTGGGGTGGTTGCAGTTTACGTCAGCCAGGCCCCAACCAGCTTCCCAGTCTGGGCAGACTGGGCGACACTTGGATCTTCCTTAGAGAGGGGTTGTGGAGTCCAGGGGCATCTTCACTGCGGGCCTGTGTTTCCTGAAGATGCTGCAGGTGAAGACAGCAGGATGAAAATCTCAATGTTTCCTTGCTACCCTAAGTAGAAACCTTCTTTCCTCCCCAGCCTCCTCCTCTTTCGTTTCTTTTCCCCTTTTCTCTTACATATTTTGGCCTGAGATATCCTGTTAATTTTTAAAGATTAACAGGCCATTTAGCACAGGTTGCAGATGAAGAAATTAATACCAAAACTTCACACTAAAACAAAAATCAAAGCTGTCTGTTTTATTGCTCAAAGTATCTGTGGGTACTGGGCAGGAGGAAATTGGTATCTCATTAAAAAATGAGAGAGTGAGGTGGAGAGGAAACTGAAAGCTCGTTAAAAGTGGTTAAAAAGCAGGCTTAATTATGCTTTTCCATTTGCTAACAAGAGGACGTTTGTTATGAGTTCAGGACACTTTATCCCAAGCAAAACAAACAGAGTTAACGACATTATTTTTGTCTTTTTAGCCAGTGCTGGCTCTGGAGTCCTGTTTCAAAATAAAGGTTTCACTGCGGGAAGTCAATTAGACCAGAGAAGGCTGGCAAAGGGTCAACTGCTTTCGCTTTCAAAGATTGATTTGAGAGCTGCTACCCAACCTTTCACCTTGCCCCCGTGTAAGGGGGAAGGTGGGCAAGGGTTCCTTATTAGTGCAAGAATCTGAGGGTCTGGAGAGGCATTTAAAGGCCGCGCTGAGAGTCATTCAGTCAGAAACAGTTATTAAAAGTCGGCTGCCCCTGCAAAGCACCAACTTTCTCTTCTGGAAGACGGAGATATTAATACTAACGACTTCATGGTTGTTGTGGTGATTAAATAAGCAGTTACATGAGAAAGAAAACTCAAGGAACTTTAAAAATACTGGCTACTACTTATTGATAATTACTATGAGTCTAGTATATTATTCTACTTAATTTTCACAATAACCGTAGGTAGTGCTATAGTCTCTATTCTGAGTGGAAAAAAATTAGAAAGGTTATGTGATTTTGTACAAGGTCAACTAGTAAGTGAGAGAGTGGGATTTGAATCCAGGTCTGTTTTACTCATGGCAGGTCATGAACAAGATATGGCCTCTGCCTTCACAGTCTGTGAAGGAGCAGAAACACACTTCAATAATGAAACAGTGTGAATACTGGCCAAAAGGATTTAATGTGCTAAGGGAATTTAAAGAAAAGAGATTGCTTTTGGCTGGAGAGTTATGCCAAGAGGCAGTAGCATAATATCCAAGAGTATACACAGAATCCTTGGTGCAAATCCCAGATTTCTTAGTCTCCAAGCTGTGTAACGTTGGACATGCTTTTTCTCAGCAAGCTGCCTTCATCTAAATGTGAGTATTGAGATACTACCTGCGTCTTAAGATGCAAAGAAGGTTGGAAAAAATAGTATCTATTGCTTATGGTGAATAGCTTTCTTAAAAACAGGGCATGTTTCATACAAGGGGTAGTAAATTAAAAGTTTTGAAGGATGATAGGTTTCAACAGAGGCGTCAGTTTGAAAGAATGTCCGAAAAATCTCCAGGAATAAATATGCTGCAATGCATTTGTTATCTTACCTACTGAATTGATTTAAAAATCTGTTGGAAGCATACCATTTTCTAAGGATGTCAAACCTGAGAACTGGTTTCAGGCTCAAGTAATGGTAGAGTAGCTTGTATGAGACTAACCTTCCTGCCAATAACGATTATAAACTCTGTACAATGTATAAAAGTCAGCTCTTATGAAGCACCAGAAGTGATGAAAGGCAATCAGAAACTGAAAGGACTTTCACCCTTGATAGCAGGGGACCACACTGGGCGAGATTCACATTCATAAGGCTTTGCTCCTGAGAGCAATCCCAAATCTTCATGGTGTTGAGGGGCAAGAGCTCAAACAGAAGGCTGCACTCTCTAGTGGCCTAAGGATTCCGAGAAGAGAAAAGAAATCTAAGAAATGATGGTGCCACAGTGGCAGGAGCCCCCAGGTGTACCAATTAAACTCTCTTCAAATCCTTGATTGACTCCTGAATTGTGCATGCTCAGAGAAAGACTACAAGGGAAAAAAAAACATGAACTCGAAGGCCAATGGGGCTGGGCAGAGACTTCAGTGGCTCTCCGCTGTAGAGAAGACAAAGGTTTATTTAGGCTTGGACTTCACATTGATACCACAGAACGACCACACTTTAGACATAAAGATTATGTCCCATGACTAAAATATTGACCCTGGGACTCAGGGAAACACTGAAATTAGCCAACCCCTTAGAAAGTGTAAAATGAAGCCATCATAGAGTAAAGGTGATCCACCAGTAATTAACCGACTTCTAGAACAAAATACATTTATTATGGAAAAAGACCTGAGTCCATTCTGGACCATGTAACACACAATTATTGGTATATAATCAAAATTACTAGACATGTGAAGAAATAGGAAGATTTTATAATCAATAGAAAAATCTGGCAATAGACACATGCCCATGGGCAATCCACATATTAGAATTAGCAGATAAACATTTAAAATAACTACGGTAGACTTCCACCGCTAGCCAAGAGAGGGCAAAATGTCTAGAATTACTGTCTCACTATAAAAAACTAGAAAACTGGACAAAATGGAGCAAACTAATATTAAACATCGGACAACAGGACTGTAATCACTGAGAACAGAAAAAATAATGAGCTGTGCCCTGTCTTCACATAGGTTTTTTGCCTGCATGTAATTCCTGAAATTGTGGGTCAGGGGTTGGACACTCAAGTAGAGTTCAACAATCTCATTGAGTTCATGAGATACAGAACAGAGTGAGAAGATGTCAGGGAAGCTAGAATTTGGAGCAGAAGGCTCAAGCAGAGGGATCCACGAAGAGAAAAATTTCCGGTACTCTTCACAGGGATCTCTCTGAGTGTGTGGCTGGAACCAATCTGTGCTTGCATCGATTGAAATGCCAGGAGGAAAGAACAACTTCCGAGGAAGTACAAAGTATCAGTTAAGTATAAGGCTAACAATTCCAGAACATTCTCAGGGCTGGTAATCTTGTTCCCTGAGCCATTGTGGAAGAACGTCGTTGATGATAGGTCGCACTCAGTAGAGATTGCAGAAGAGCAGTGTCTTAGGTGCCCCTTGAATAAAGGCCACCCTGGATCTTCTCTATACGATCATAAAATTAAACCTTCAAAGGATCACATTAACTTCTTATCCAGTCAGTTTCTGCAATATACCCTTGTCATCTAAATGGGGATTGTTTGTGTTTTCCCTCATTTTCCTTTAGCATTCTCCCCAGAGATTTGTATTTTGTCAGTCTCGTTAAAGAATCGACTGTGGTTTTATTCACTTCCTTCATGGTTCCTTGGGTTTTAGTTTTATTGATTTATGTTCTTTATTAACTCTTCTGCCTTTTATTCTGTCATTTCTTCTTAAGTTGTATGTTGGCACATTACTTTTCAGTATTTTATTTATTTTTTAATATAAGCAGTAACATTAAAGCTGTAAGTTTCCCTGAAGTTCTGCTTTAGCCATCGTCTGAAGGTTTTGGCATCTAGTATGGGCATTTCCCTTTAGTTCTGCTGGTTTTCCATGTTCTTTCATGATATCTTTGACAATGTATACGTTATTTAGAGGTGGATTTTTAATTTTTTTCCTTTTGTCATTGATTTCTAGCTTATTTGAATGGTGGTCAGAGTGTGAAATCTTTATTACACTCATTCTTAGAAATTATTGAGACTTACTTTAAAGACTGGCACATGGTCAATTTTTAAAACATATTTTATGGGTGCTTTTAAAAAATAGAAAATCTACTTATGTTTGCATAAAAACTCCAACAGTATTTAACCTGTTAATCTGGGGTGATAGGATAACAAGCTGAGGACCCATGGTTTTAAAACTCAACAGTTTATCCATTTAGGAAATTACGAAGTATTAGTTTTAAATTGTGGTTAATGTTACATAACACCAACAAATGTGATCCTTAGTCGGCAAAGCGGACAGGCAGAAAGGTGGTAGAGAGGCAGGTACCCTGCGCCCGTGCTCCCTTGAGACAGAATGATGGAAGAACCAGAAGTCTGCGATATGAGCGGAGAGAAAGGCGCTCATCACACCTGTCCGTAGTGCTTTCCTAAGGTGCGACCTTCGTGCGTGATTACAATCAGTGCCTACCTTCTCTTCTTCAGAGAAGGTTCCTGAGAATTCTACATGCCAGGACTGCCAGCAACTCTCAGGTGCCTCTACAATCTTGATGACAGTCGTCTGAAACCTACCAACTTCAAGAGTCAGATGGCTGCCCTTTCCACATGGGCTCACTGCCGTATCCTTCCTCCTAAGCCCCTTCCTCTGTTGTCTGGAATAACTTTCACTTAATGACTTGGGACGTCATTCAGCTCACCAGCACTGGTCAGAATTACATCGCCTCTCGGGCACTCAACGAGGTCTGACCTGAATGGAAGCAGCCTCCCAGAGGACATTCACGACTTGAGGCTTGGAGGAGGCAAAATGGAACAAAGGACAAATTAAAGGCTGAGGCATGGGAGAACCTTCAGGAGAAACTTCAGACTAGTTTCAGTTTATTGTCACGGTATCAAATGAAACCTTTAACACCAAAGGACATGTGCTTCAGAGCTCTTTGTCAAAGATGCAGTTATGTGTATTCATTGCACAGAGGTCACATGCTGGGTGTTCTTACTGACTCCTTACCCTTAGTTGATGCTGAAAAGGTTTTCCTTCTGTGAGCCAAGGACTCATGTATGCTCATTTATACGTTTTTGTCCTTAGCTTCTTTTTTTTTTTTTTTTTTTTTTTTAACCAGGTATTAAATGACACCTCCAGAGATGTGGCCTTGAAGCTTAAAGGTAGACCAAAGCCTCCGTGCTTTATGGGAGTAACTAGGAATCTTTTATTACCGATCTTACCGCACAGGACTGTCTTGAGAGCTCGCTAAGATTGTGGAAGTAAAGAGACTTTGGACACTGAAAATTCTTGGGCAAGAGAACATATTTATGCACAGTTTATTGATGGTTTGTTCCTCAGGCTTTGTTCCTGTCTAAAGAGGCCTTTTTAAATAGGGAAGTGGTTGTTACCTCTTGAGCTTTAGGGAGTAAGAGATAATTGAAGAAGAGTTGTGAGACTCAATAAAGATGCAAGCAGGAAGTGATGAAAAAGCATTCAGTGCTCGTGCTGTTTTGAATTTATTGCATTTTGGCCTAGCATAGGATCAGACTTTGGCTCATGTTCCACTTTGTCTTTTTGTCTATCAATTTGCTGGAAAGTAGAGCTAAATTTACTAACTCTAAGTGAGGATTTGTCTGTTGCTACCTTTAGTTCCATTAGGTTTTGCTGCATGCATTTTGAAGTTCTATAATTAGTTGTACATACATCTAGGTCCATTACGTAATTTTGGTGAATTGGCCCTTTTATCATTATGACAGTTTCCACTTTTTTCAATAATTCTCTTTCGTTTGAAATCTACTGTCCCAAATTGCAATAGCCACTCCAGCTTTCTGATGATTAGAATGTGCATTGTGTTTAATTTCCATTCCTTTCACTTTTAACCTATGTGCATCTTTTTATTTAAAGTGCACCTTTTATAAATAACATGTAGGTGAGTCTTGCTTATATCTTCAGTCTAACAATCTGTACCCTTTTACTGGAGTGTATCGTTCACATACACTTCATGTGATTATTTATATTATTTGATTTATGTCTGTTAGCCTTACTGTATTTTATGTTTGTTGTTTCTCTTCTTTATTCCTTTTCTCTATTTTCCTGCCTTGTTTCATTAATTGAGAAATTTTCACTATACCATTTTATGTCTTATATTGGCTTTTTATTTATACTTTTTTATTTTTTAATCTAAGATTTACTATATATACCTTTATATAATAAGTCTATTTTGAATTAATTTATCATTTAACATGTAATGTAGGAACCTACAACAGTGTAGATCTTGCTCCCTTTCTATCTTTGTATAATTGCTGTTATGCATTTACTTCTATATATAGAAAACCCTGAAATATATTATTATGTTTGCTCAAATCAGTCCATTATTTTTTAAAGTAGTCAAGAATAAGAAATGTAATGCTATTTTAAACTTACCTACATGCTTACCATTCAGTAAATCTTCATGTTGTGTGTACATTTGAGTTTCCATGTAATATTATTTGCTTCTCCCTAAAGAATGTCTGTATTATTTACTATAGTGTAGGGCCGCTGGCCACAAATTCTCGTAGCACTTGGTTGTCTGAGTATGTCTGTTCCACCTGTATTTTTGAAGAGTATTTTTCATTGGTTATGGAAATCTGAGTTTTTGACCACTTTAAAGATGTCTTCGCATTGCTTTTTGGCTTTCATTGTTTCCTTTAAGAATTTAGCAGTCATTCATGTTGCTTTTCACATTTTTCTGTTAATTTTCCACAACTTGATTTTGACGTAGGTGTGGTTTTCCATGCATGTTTGCTGCTTGGGGAGTATTAGTTGTCTTAGAATTGTGATCTTGCAATTCTCATAAAATTTGAAATGCGTCCTGCCATTATTTACTTCAATATTATTTTGCCCCAAACTCTTGTCTCCTTTTATCACCGAAATGACTAAAATTTTCAGACATAATAACTGAAAATCCATTTTATTGATAGTAATAATGTAAATTGGTATGACCATGTAGAGAAAACTGGTTTTCATTACCTACTAAAGCTCATACACACCTAATTACACAAAAATTGCATTCCTAGATATATGAGGGCTGTTTGGAAAAAATCCAGCCATAGATGCCTCTATTTTTCATATAACATGACTTGATACTTTCAAGACAGTCTTTGTATATGCAACAGTATGTCCATGTACAAGAATGTAAAAACTTAAATTTGGAAATAAATGTGGTGTAATCAATTATTATATACTATCATCATCATTACATCCAGCAGTGAAAATAAATCCCTGCATGCAACAACATAAAGACTACAAACAGGATGCTGAGTCTAAGAAACCAAAAAGAAAAGAATTCATGCAGTGTAAATTCATTTATATATAATAATTAAGTAGGTGTTAGAAATTAGCATAGTGGTTCTCCCGGAGTGGGGGAGGACAGTGACTAGAGCAGGCATGAGAAAACTTTGTGTGCGTGGTCACTTTGTGACCACTCCTTGAACTATGCCTATTTCTGTATGTATGTTGCAGTGTACTTTTTATATGCGTGTTATCGATCAATAAAAAGGTTAATAAAAGAAAAATTAAAAGAATTTAAATTAAGAAGTTAAAGAAGAAATTATTAATTTCTGCTGTACTTTGCCAATAAACCAGTATTACTTTAAAAATAAAAACTATAAAAATCAAAACAAGGTATTAAATAATTATAACGCATAGATTTTTTTATTCCTACATGTTTTTCTTCACTTTGTTTTTTTGTTTTTGCAATGTAGACAAGAAAAAAATGTTTTTGTAATGTAGGAAGGAAAAAACCCCAAAGGCAAATATTTGGCATATTTAGGCAACAAATTCTGGAGTGAGAAGACTCCATAAAATTTGCTCAACTTTATACTTCATTTCATCTCTGCATATCTGTAAATGGGATTCTTCTATTCTCCAACTCCAGGGTATATTCTCTAATTTTTTTTAATACAAATGTAAGTGGAATTTTTTACAATTATTTTATTTTTCAATTACAGTTGGCATTTAGCATTACTTGATTAGTTTTAGGCGAACAGCATAGTGATCAGACATTTATAACATTTACAAAGGTATCTCCCGATTAGTCTAGTGCCCACATGGCACTATATGGAGTCATTACAATGTTATTGACTATGTTGTGTAGGCTGTACTTTACGTCCCCATGACTATTTTGTAGCTACCAAATTTGTACTTCCTAATCCCTTCACCATTTTCACCCAGCCCCCCAACCCCCTCATGTGGCAACCGTGTCCAAAGAACAAAATGAGTGAATAAACAAAATAACCAGATGGAATTTTTTTTTTAATGCTGAATAAAAGCCAGGCAGGAGCTCTTCTGACAGTTGGAAGCCTACTCTTCCTCCTTCTTGCCCTCTCCCGCCACCCACCGTATATTTCTGAAGGGCCGACGGGGAATGGTGCTGACTGTGGAGACAGAACGAGAAGGAAATGGAGAGGAAGAAAGGGCTTTGCGTTGGGTAAAGTAAGTGTGGATAACGCTGATCTTCCAAGGAGCGCGCGCTAACGCATGCTCTTCACAAGTTCCCATAGAGTCAGGAAACCGCTTCAAACCTGTGCTCCAAATTAATTTTTAAGTGGAGAATGCATAATAGAGGAAGTTTCCATTAACTGGAAAGCGATAAAACGGGAGTGAACTTTTTTGTTCAAGACACAGTGAGAATGAGAGTTAAGGCGAAAGACTATTGCTTCGTGCCTCCTGAGCAGAGAAGAACGAAGAAAAGAACATGCTAGCACTTTTTCCCGCTGAGAGTTTCTGCTTGTTAGCTGAGAAAGAAGAAAATGGGCAGAGAGAAGAAGCAAGAACACCAAGGGATCTCAGGGCTAAGCACGTATGGTGCCCATGGGACACCCTCACTGCTGAGCCACCAGCTAACTGCTCTTGGGATCCAGGCTCATCCCAAGTTCATCCGAAGTCCCTAAGATATAACACATCCCAGAAGAGCCAAGACAAGGATTTGATGCAAGTCTCTTGTTGGAGGTTTGGAATGCCAATTACTTTATTCCCTCAGCCCCTAAAATCGGTTGTTTGTAAATATAGAAGAAATGAGGATCAAAGTATGAGCTCTAAAAATGGTTATAGGTGCCCAATAGCTCCTGTAGGACAAGAGTCACAGCTAGCCGTCACTTGGAAAACAAAGGTAGGCCCTCAGGACCAAGTAGTTTCCCGCTACTTCCCCACCGCTTTAGACCTTGGGACTTAACCTTGCCAAGACCTTGGTCTGAAAAATGGACCCTGAATCAAATCACCGAGGAAGATTGTAGACCCACGTGAAAAAACCCAGTCACTGCCTCCGTGCTTAAGCGCCCGTCAGACATGTGCCTGGATGCCAGCCTCTCTCCCCCGCCCCCGCTCATATGTAGAAGAATGCAGACTGTGTGTGTGTGTGTGT
>PVJL010000694.1:0-119257 GCA_004026885.1 Lyroderma lyra
CCCACCACCACGTCCTTCCCGCGCGCGCACGGCCCGTCTCCCTCCCCGCGGAATAGACGGTTACCCTTGCTGAGCTCTTTGACTTCCAGAGAGGGAAAGAGGAGATAGCGAGCGTTCACCGAGTACTCGGCCAGGTGGGACCCGTGATGAGGCACGCTATAAAAGATGATTCCTCTGGTATTGTTTACAACAGGACTCAGGTCGGGCCTTTGAAAGGCTTCCAACAGCATCTTTTTGACAAGAAGACCTAGCCACAGAGAAGAAAGGAAAACCGTGCATAAGCTGTTTTCCTTCCCTCCATTAGTCTTAAAACCAAAAGAAAAAATACAGAAAGAGACGCTTTCTTTAAAAAGATGTAGAAACAATCATTCTTGGAGTCTAATAAACAGGGCCTTAAAATATTAACACTTGATAATACTTCTGATCCTCTAGATCAGGATCTTACCTACAAACAAGTAAAATTCTAGAAACTCATCTGTAAGGCAGATCTCGTGTGACAGGACGCACTGTCCCACAGAAGGAATACTGGGCACTGCTATGGTGAGTGTCCATCAGTGCTATGAATATGCAGCACCCAGTGTCCCCACCCTGCACACAGCAGCCCACGATGACCACTCCGTTAGGACAGTAATAATACTCAGAAAACACAGTCCCACTAAGCTTATCCACCGTGGGAAACAAAGCTTCTGTGGGAAAATGCACCAAGACAGGCACCTTCTCTTCTGTCGCCTCACACTGGGCCTGGAGCCAGTTGTGAAACACTTAAGGTCACAGAGATGATGACACTGATCTTCCAGGACATAAAAGGTGACATCTACCTCACTCAGCAAAACTAAGCCAGCAATCCTGAGTTTTTCATCAGATAGAGGCTGCAGAAAGGCCCCCTGCACAGTGAATGGTAAAAATTTAGAGCTGGACTGGGGAGAGGGCTGGGAGAAGCAGATGTCACTTAGCAAGCGAGACTAGGACCTGCAGGGGAGACACCTGTGGGGCTGCAGACACTGGGGCAATAATGACTCTATGATGGCTGGGGTACATACAGCCAGGAATGCTGAGGGGTAGTTACAGGTCTGGCTTATATAAGTCACGGACTGCTTCTGCTGTTTATTCCTTATCACTACATGAAAGCATTGAGTTGTCAATCTCACATCTCTTTTATATGGTTTGTTAGTAGTTATCTCCTAGAAAAAGAAATAGCATGGAAGGAGAGCGGTCATTTAAAACTCCTAACCAGAGCCAAAAACATTAATTTAGGGGAAAATAAGGGTCATATTAAGTAAAACAGAGCTGCAGTAACTTAGCCCACGATGGCTGATGATAATGTTTACAATGCTCGCTTCGCAAAAATGAAACGTACTTACCTCCCATGCTATGTGACACCCAAATCACTGGCCTGTCCCCAACACCAGCAGCCCTGAGCTTCCTGAGAAGCTCGTTGCTCCTGTATGCAATGGACTTCCTGAACAAATGAAAACAGCAGGCATGACAGGAGGCTACTGACCCCTCACCAGACTCTGCTATCCAGATTTCAAGGCAAGAACTTCTGTTTACTGACCAGTTGCTACATGCTATTATAGTATAATACCTTTGCATCAGGAATACCTCTGAGTCTCTCTGCTAGTTTCTGCACTTGCTCACTCCCTGTTTTTAACAGTCACACCTGCATAACTGGGAATATCTAAGCCCAGCATAAGCCATTCATTTACTAAACAAGCATTGTTTGAGCATCTAATATGTGTCTGGCAGTTTTCACAGGCCAGATATATGTCCTTTCTCATTACGTGGTCTGACAATCAGACCACGTCTTCTTTGAGTTCACCTACGTCAAGACAGCTGTCATTGCTATGAGTCACTGTTTGTGTTTAATGCTGCAAACATTAAGCTTTTAATTATTTTGGTTTGTTACTTTGAAATACCAGAAAGCTACTGGAATCACAGAATTCAGAGTAATTTTTAAACTAAAAGGGAACTTCAAAACTGCCTATCTGGTCTGGCAGTTTCAAACTATTTATCTGTAGAATCCTTTCTTCAGAATAAGTGTTCGTCAGAGCTCCTGTGGGTGAAATGGGGGAGCTGTGGGGTCTGGCCTGCTGGCCCTCAGCACCCTTCCTCTCATACCTGGCTGGGGACTATTCACACCCCCCACTTCTCTCAGTTTTAGACCAGGCTTTCATGATAGGATAAGGGACTTGTCTAAGACGGCAGTGAGTCAAAGACAGAACTGGCTACAGTCCAGTCCTGGAGCCCAGAGGCCCAGTGCTCCTTCCTATAAAGATAGTTGGCACATGTGACATACAGGTGACATAAGGAGCCTAAATTGCTCAGCATCTTTTTCCTTGCTCCCTTCAGCCAGTATGACTGTGAGCACAAAAGCAAAATGCATCACGTTCACTCCCGGGGTAAAAGGACCCTGCTATAGAATCCATGGTCCTTACCATATTAGAATAGGTCCAAGTGAACCATATTAGGAGCCCAACAGTGACACCCTATCTAAACCTTACACAATTTCATTAATTTATTTATAGTTAACTTCTTCTAGGAGGAAAAGAAAAAAGGTTAGGTTAGCTTTTCCTAAGAAAATCCTGTCTGTGACATCAAAAGATAAAACTCCCCTCCCTCTGGGCAGGCCCATGGTGGCCGGGACCCTTGCCCTCCAAAGTTTCCCATCACCTTTCCGTAGGGCACCTCGCTCTCCAGTCACTGAGGCTGGTGTCGTACTCCACAGATATGATTCGGAGAGCGGGACAGTCTCTTGCTAGCCACGTCTATGTGAACGGTACAAGAGAACACATGTGAATTTCCTGTGCCCCAATTATGTCCTAGTAATTAAAATTCACAACTAAAGGACCCTTGCAATACTGACGGCTAGTTAAAGGTTGCATTGGAATAAAGTATAAAGGTGACAAGAAAAACAACTCCAGCATTTTATCTTTTTATGTCTCTGGTCACAAAGTTATATCAGTATTTATATAATAGTATAAGGCCAGTGAAGGCAAGAGAATAGTCTCAGTTTTAATTTCCTATAGCCAAAAGCAAGGCCTGTTTTGGGAGTCTAGATCAAACTGGCTTTTTGAAAGCGTTTACTAGAAAGCTATGATGTCAGGACAGACAGCATAGTCTGACGGTTAGAGATTCGACCTGAGAACGGAGGTACGAATTACGACTGCAGTTCTGTCCCTGTGGACCTGTAGTCATCTCCATACTTCAGTGTCACCAGCCGGTGCTAGCCATTCTTTCTGCTGGAAAGCCCCATGACAGTGACTAAGCAGCACTGGGACAAAGCCCTGGGAACTATTTATATAGTTATGGCATCAGTTTTCACTGATGAATCCATCCTAGGGCTAAGGCTCTCTGGAAGAAATAATGTCAAAGAAACCCAAAGCAGAATTCCTTCTTCAAAGTCTATTTTTATAATAAAATCATAGAACTAGCCAACTAAAACTATGAAGGAAATACATTAGGTGTTGTGTCATATTTTCAATGAAAGGGAATGACTGGCCCTAGCCCGTTTTTCACTTGTTGGAATATTCTTTCAGAGACTCTATATCACACAACAGAGGGGACGAGTCCAGCTGTTCACAAACATTCCATAAGTGTCCCCAAGGGAAAGAAAACCCGCGTGGAAAAAAAGCCCCAGTAATAAGAGAAAAATGAGCAAGTCACAGTGCAGGTCCTACAGCAGCGACACTGCGGGGTGCTGCGAGGGAGGGGACCCACTGGAGTGAGCAGTGTCCTTACCTTGGGCCAACACGTCATGTACCTGGTTTCATCCTCCACAACCTTGTCCGTCAACGCCTGGTCACTGTCCTGCTGACGCCACGTTTTGAATGCTGCCCCCATGAGGCCGTGGATGAACAGGACATCTGCTTTAATGGGCTGACTAATGGGAGAGGGTGTGAAAAAGCAGCAGAATAAGCATACTGTTTTGGTAAGAATTTACACCGCACTCTGTGGATGGTCCTTAGCAAGGTTTATATGACATAAAATAAAAACTACAGAGGCTTTGTGAGCACAGGTTTGCTGAAGAACTCCATAAGGACCTCTGGCAAAGGCACAGAGTGCTCACTGCTCGCCAGGCGGGCCACCCAACTCGGCTGCAGCGAGCTCAGTGATTGGCGAAGTGACAGCTGTGACACCACCCTCCGAAGTCCAATGAAACTGTCCCACAAATCACTGAACGTATTTTAAAAGTTAAATAAGACTATGTCAGTATAGTTTCAAAGCATGCATGCAAGAGATTTTTAAAACTCATCAAGGATAATGTTCATAAATACAGCAAATGACTAATTTTAAACTTTTTGCTACTTCCTGAGGTATTATTTCAAAGTGCCTGACAAAAATCCAAGAAAATAACTGATTTTCATTGTGTTCCTTTTTGTACTTATTGTCTCAGCAGTGATACAACTGGAAAAAGTGACCACAAATAACCCGGAGGAGGAACGTGCATGAGTTAGTTCATCAGCACTTACTCCTTCCAGCGCCTGCTTTTATTCCTGACACAAATGTCCTCCAGTCCCTTGATGTCCAGGCCCAGGCTAACGTGGACACCTGCATATATTAATGTCCTAGCTCCTTCCCAGCCAAACCGCCCTCTGCCATCAAGTCAGTTACGAAGTCCGATCTCCGTGAAACGTGCCACGAAACAAAGAAACCTGCGCACACAGTTCAAGTGCGACACGTTATAAAAGGTGGATGCGGCCTTACTTAACGGAAGTTCGGTATGAAGCAACCCTGATAATTTAGCGAGTTCTGTAGTTTCATGGCCGGATGCAATTCTTCTGAGGTTATTACTGACAGATTATTCAGTAAATAGGGTATTTGACTTATGTGTGAGGTATTGATCTAAATTATGCAGAAATAAATTAAAATGCCGTCCTGTAGGCGTTTGTTTCCGCAGGGGACAGAGCACCTCTGTCCTGCTTTGTTACCTGGTGCGGTACTGGGGGTGGAGCACATACACGCCGTCCTCGTACTTCTCTTGCACAGTGTCTCGGTCTAGATTCGCCAGGGTTCTGGCAGCATGTGAGGCCTCCATAATGTCATCCGACTTCACTGCTTCTGCCAGTAAGGAAACCCAGCCTGGTGAAGAGAACACACCTCCTAAGTGCGGCACTAATGCGTCTCAGGTTGCTCAGAGGTTTCAGACTGAAAAGGATGCGAGGATGGCATATAACTTCAGCATTTATCTACACAGAAAAGCCCAACCACTCCAATTCCATTGTTCCCCAAGGTCCTCTGGGCCCACAGCACAAGGACATGATGCCCCCAGCCAGGTAGCCCTTAGCGGTCTCAAAGAATGGTGTAAAGCCACTTGCTCTAGTTAGAGAATCTAACAAAAGCTGCAGTTACTAGAGATGAGGTCATAAACAATAAGAAGACTTATGATATTTTGCTTTTAGCAATAATTATTAAACTCAGTGAGCTGACTAGTTGTTTCATCCTGATTGGCAGTCATATTAGCAACCTTTAATACATGTGAGGAAATTATTTCTTAATGAGCTTACTTGATAAAAATCTTATAAAATCTGGGATTCAGGAAGGAACAACTTTTTTAAAGGGAGATAACGCAGTACAACGTGCAGTATGATTTCATTCTTTCATGGTTTTATTTTTAAAAACGCACTATACATACGTAAGTACGTATGAAAGTGCATGGGCACACGCATGCACGCGCATACACACAGCCTCACACCTCCTGCAAGAGGCAGCAAAAAGTCATTTACTTCTGAGGAGAAAGTTGGGGTTGGAGAGGGCTCTCTAAAGAGGTGGGTTTAATTTTTTTGCTGTTCTCTATGTTCTCCGAAGTATCTATAATGAGAATCTATTCATGTATTACTTATGTAATTTAAAATAAAACAGACCATGGGCTTTGAGGTCAGAGAGACTTGGGTTCAAATCTCTGTCCTCTGCTTACTTGCTGCAGAAAATCCGTCAAGTTCCTTGGCTCCTCTGAGCTGGAAGAAGGTTCTAAAAGAGAAATCTATGAAAAGCCTGCCTTTTACCAGGCCCAGCAGGTCCTCGGTGACTAGCTGTCCCCGGGTCCTCCTCCCCATCTTTGTGGCGTAAGTGCCGAGAATCACTGCAGTCTAGAAAGGCAGTACTTAACATTCCAGAAGGAGTTTCAGACCTAATAATTCTTTAACAGTATTCAAATTTGTAATATCAGAAAATTCCTCTTCAAAATTTGTTAAAAATACTTTATAATAAAATAAGAATGTTTTAAAATTGTACCTATAGAGATACACGATTATGTTACTGGCATGTACAAAAATAGGGCTGTATTTTTAATGGAGTCACTAGACTCCAAGAAGCAAGGGGAAGCATGGCATGAGCCACTTCTCTGGCAATTTTTAGTTGACATACTATTTTCACAATGCCTGAGATGCTGCATCACCTTTTATAAAATATCAGATGCCCTTTGGAAAACTTTAATATTTAGCGTTTTTAAATTACATAACATCTGAATACATGGTCACTGTAAAAACAAGTAGCATTTAACAATGGAAGTCCCACTTTAGCACTACCATGTTTCCCCGTCCTGTTTATAGCCTCAGAAGTAACCAAACTTAAGAGTTTGGTGGACACCCTTCTAAACCTTTGTAAAACTTCAGTCATATATCTGTAATGCACGTGTGTATGGAAACTGCAGCTCTATATGCATTTTTCTTACATAAATGGAATCAGACAATTCCTAAGGTCCTGTGACTTGATTTTGTACTCAGCCCTGTGTCTTTGGAAGGCGCTCCATATATATCAGTAGCATTGCACAGTTTGAATATACCATTGTTTATTTAACCATTATTCCTAGTGGCAGACAGTTAGGTTGTTTCCAGTTTTTCCGTACTATAAACAGCAGTCCAAGAAACATTTTCATACAGAGGTCTTTAAGAACACCCATGAGTATTTAGGTAGAAGAGACTCCTAGCAGTATTATTACTAGTCAAATGGTATATACGTTCATTTAACAGATACTAAGTGCGTGTCAAAAAACTGAATCACTTTACTCTCCTACCAGCCATGTATGGGGGGGCAGGTTTTGCACACCTTCACCAAGACTGGGCAGTATCAGTATCTTTTTAACTTTTGTAAATCTGAATGGCAAAAAGTTACAGATCTGATGCTATTAAGATTAATAAAAACATATACACACACATATACATATACATACAGGTAAAGATATAGGATGCCTAAGGACAAAACAACATAAGGCAGCAGAATTCAAACTGAAGCATTCAGAAGTAATGGGAGCTGAGCAGAAAGAAGCCCAGGTAACTCTTTCTAAAGGTTAGCTCTGGAGTTCCCTGGTGGTGTAGTGGCTTAAGGCTTCGTCACTGGCGCTGTCAGTGCTGCAGCCTGGGTTCGATTCCCGGCCAGGGAACTATCCACATACAAAAAAAAAAAAAAAAAAAAAAAGGTTAGCTCTAAGATGGAGGACAGAAAGAGGATGGAAACCCGAGGGATGTGGCATCAAGACTCTTAGGTCTTGGTTTTTCACATCCTCCTCTAACTCAAGAGCAAGCAGTTGACCCCATCGACGAGGAGAGAGGCAATTTCAGAGGCAGTAAAGGGAGGCAGCTGGAGGTCTCCTAAGAGGTGACCCCTTTCCTGTTACCAAAGGAGAGAAGGTCAGGACAGGCTTTTTCGGTCTAGGGAAACTGAGGGAAAGTTCCTTTCTGGATTTAACTAGCTCACTGAGGTCAGAGGAGAGGTCATCTGCTGGGAAGGAGGGACACTGTGGAAGGTTTGAGGAAGCAGAGGTTTAAAATAGTCACTGCTAAACATGTTAAGGCATGCTGAGTGGAGAGACATGACTGCTGAGCCATCTTTTAATTTGCTGATCTTAGAGGCACAGTGACAGTCAAGCTGCAGTGACTCTGTGCTCAGCCACAGAAGCAGCAGATAAGTAGGTTTTATCTAGTGCTGGGGTCTTGACCAAGGGTGCATTGAAAGGGGAAAAGGGAAAGGGAGTTCTAGAGCACTGGTAAAATGTTACTGCAAGGATGGACCACACGCTGAACGAGGCGGAGGAAGAGAATAAAGAGGACTGATGGGAGACAAAAAGGGACCCGCGGTTCCGATTTCGGCGAGAGGAAACCAGTCAGTGGGGCGCATGCGCCAACAAGCCTGAGTAACAGGGTGTGCTCAGAGGGGGGCATTGCCCATTGACAAGGAGAAGTGGTTCAGGGAGTGACCGGGTCCAGGGTACAGCATGGCAGTGCGGACAGGACAACTGCAGAGCAGAGAAGGAAGTCAACGGAGATGAGAAGGCCCAGGAATGGAGAGGTCATGCTGTTCAGTCGGCTGTCCGGGAGATACTGAAATCACCCAAGAAGATAAGGACTTGGGGTACAGTCAGGTTTCAATGAAAGGAAAACTGCTTTTTTAAAAAAATGAAATACTGATTTTTATTCTCTATCCCTTCAGTGAAAATGAAAATAGAAATCATCCAAAGTAAAGCACAGAGAGAAAAAAAAATTTTTGAAAGGAATGAACAGAGCCCCAATGACTTGTGGCACAGAATCAAGTGATCTGATAAACACAGCAAGTCTCAGGAGAGAAGAGAGAAAGGGACAAAAACATATGATGATGTGCAAACTGTGAAGTTTCCAAATTTTATCAAAAACATCAGCCTGCAGATTCGGTCAGCTCAGTGGACCCTGAGCAGCGCAAATATGAAAAATGACACCTGTTGAACACCAAACATAAAAATCTTAAGCCGAAAAAAATTACACATTACATACAGAACCAACGTGGGTATAAGGAGCGACTTCTCTTCAGACAATGGACACCAAGACTGGAATGACACTTTTAAAGTGTCAACAACACACTGTCAACCAAGAATTCTTTACCCGTGGGAAGTCTGTTTCCCTGAGTAATAAACTAGAGGTGAAATGAAGGCATCTTCTGAAAACAGAACGTGAGAGAATTTGTTGTCTTTAGGCTCAACGGAAATGACATCAGGTGTAACTTTAGACCACAGAAAAGAAGGGAGAATACTGGTTATTATAAATACGTAAATAAATTTAGAAAGACATGGAAATCACTTGATTTTAAAACAAAAATAACAGTATGTCATGAAGTCTATAACATATATAGGAGTAAAGTATGACAATACCACAAAGGATTGCAGGGTATAAACTGAATTATATTGTAAGAATCTCATATTATATATGAAGTGGTATAAAATTAATTCAAGATAGACTGACCAGTCAAGGATACAACTATTAAAAAAATTGTATAAAAAGCCCGAAGAAAGTACAGAACAGAATGTAAAAAAATAAGTAACCCACAAAAAAAGCCAGGAAAAGGAGGAAAAAAATTAGAGAGGGCAAACAAAGCAAGAGCAGGGCGATGGATACAACCAAACAGTAGCAACAATTACATTAGCAGTAAAAAGACAAAGCACTCCAATTAAAGGTGAGAGATTATCAAACCGCATTAAAAAAAAAAAATCCAACTACATGTTGCCAATTAAAGATGCATTTTTAAAGTCCAGAAAAATGAAAACAAAAGAAGAGAAAAAGGTAGAAGATATGTAATGCAAACTGCAAGCGTAAGAAAAAGCCATTATGGCTATTTTATTACCAAAGTAGACTTAAAAAAAGAAGTACTGCCAGTGATAAGCAGAGACATTACTTACTAATAAAAAAAAAATTCACCAGGAAGAATAATCTGACAGAACTAAAGGGAGAAACAGACAAATCCACAATCCTAGCTAAAGAATTTAATTAACATATCTCTCAGTAATTTATAGGACTATACAAAACTCAGTAAAGATCACGAGAAGATTTGAGTTACACTATCAACCAACTTGGTTTAATTGTTATGTATAGAACACTTCACCCAGTAACAACAGAACATTCACCAAGATAGACCATACAGTAGGCCAATCAATTAAGTCTCAATAAATTTACAAAGACTAAAATCTTATAAGGTATGTTCTCTGAAGACATGGATTATTAAATTAGAAATGAAGACGTATGGTATCTAGAAAACCCTAATATTTGTAAATTACAGAACACACTTTTAAATAACCCATGAGACAAGAAATCATAAGGGAAATTAGAAATTATTTAGAACTGAAAATTTCGAAGGATGTATCTGAAGCAGATTTGGGGAAATTTACAGCTTTAAATACCTTGATATTTGTCATAATTTTAAAACATGTCTTCAAATTCTTTGACGTTATTCTCATCAAAAGGTGAAGAATCTATACCCCTCGACATGCCCTCCCCTTGAATATGGGCTAGCCTTAGTGACTAGCTTCCAATCAACAGACTGGCAGAAGTTACTGCTAAGGATAGATTACAAAAGGCAGAAGAGCTCACACATGCCTTCTCTCAGGACTTTTGCCCTTGGGACCAGCCATCATGATTAAGGAGCCAATGGCCACAGCCCACACTGAGCTCTCAGCTAGGCCAGTATCAGTTTGCAGCCCCCTTGAGCAAACAGTCTTGAAAGCGTATCCTCAGTCCCACAGCTGAGCTGCCCTAATTGATGCTGCATAGAGCAGATGTGAGGCTTCCTTTCTCGACCTTGCCCTAATTTCAGATTCATGGGCAAAATACATGGCTTGTATTAACCACAGAGTTTTGGGGTGGTTTGATACATAGCAATATATAATTGAAACAAGAACAAAGGTTAAAATCAGAGATCTAAGTTTCTACTTTAAGAATATATAAAAAGAGGAACAAATAAAACCCACAGTTAGTGCTCCTTTGTAGAAAAAGTTTGCTGATCCCTCTTCTGCTGATGAAAAGACACATTTAAATATAATTCCTAATTTCTAATATACTAATGTGTATATGTATGAACACATATACAGTCTACTGTTGAACAAAGAGGTTATTAGGGGTGCTGACCGCCCCCTAAACAGTGTAACTTTTGACTTCCCCAAAACTTAAGTTGTCCCTTAGGATCCTGGGGGATCGATTCTAGGAGCCCTGGAGGACACTGAAACTCATGGAAGCTCAAGTCTCCTGTATGAATTGCATAGATTAATGTATACAGTTGGCCTTCCATATCTGTGGACTCCCAACCTCAAACCTAAAACAGTACAGTATTTACTGAAAAACATTCATGTGTAAGTAGACCTGCACAGTCCAAACCCGTGTTTTTCAAGGGTCAACTGTACATGTGTGCATATGTACAAGGTTAGACAATTTCATGAACTCATCCTAGAAAAAGTGCTACATACCTCATTGCTGAGTATCACTACGGTCACTTCTGAAGAACTCCCCTTGGGAAGCTGTGCACTGACAGCAGTACCTAGTCCACCCTTCAAAGTAATTTTGGAACTCTTTTTCTGGAATGGCCATCAGAGCTGTCATTGTGCCCCAAATCTGACAATTAAGTTCGTGAACTTGCCACCGTGCACTTATGTTGCCAAGGTTATGACACCTTACCGAGCTATTTGTACAATGATGCCAACATAAAGCACACTATGGCAAGTTTACAAACTTAACTGTCAGATTTGGAGCACAATGACAGCCCTGATGGCCATTCCAGAAAGAGTTCCAAGACTGCTCTGAAGGGTGGATCCTGGCGTTGGTGCATAGCTTCCCAAGGGGAGTGCTTCCAAGGTGACCGCAGTGATAGTCAGCAGTGAGGTATGCAGCACTTTTTCTAGGATGAGTTCGCAAAATTAATTTTCCAACCTGGTATGTGCATGTGGGTGTTTGTATATGTCACCTAGTTTTTCCACTGAAACAGTCAAGAACTAAGATGCCTCAGGAACAATAAGCACACGTAGCACCTAGATCTGGGTCTCTAATAATTATTCATATCACAGATATAAACAATTAGGTAGACGGTCATCAGCAAAAACTGCTCTCCTGTGACTGTTCACACACCGATTACCTTAGGTGTGGATTACCCACATATCCCAAGTAATTCCTTGCCTCTACTAAAACGACGTGCTCGAAGGACCCATAACTAACCCTAAGCTTAGTCTTCCATCTGCTGAAAACCTGATGTGTCATGATGGGGGGAGGTAGGAAAATGAAGGACTGGATCCCAAATACTCAGCATATAAAGTCGTTACCTGAGCGAACTATAGTAGAATGAAGGTGTTCATTCAGAGCCATGTTTCCAATGACACGCATTATACTTCTCTGGACTTTAGGGCAGTCCTTGTGAAGTTGGTACAGCCTCTGGAGTAGTTGCAAGCCTCCATTTGCTTCAATTTTATCACAATGTGTGGATATCTAGCACAATAAATTAATGAAAGCTCACTGACGTTGTACAAATTCACTAACCAGATGACAGAGCATGCTGATAAGGCAGCTAGTGGCTTTTGCTCAAGGACAGAGACCCAGCAAGGCCACCTAAAACTCTCAGCTTATTTAAATAAATACGCAAACCCCTATCAACAGGGGAAGTGTTTGTTTCAAAATCACTGAAAAACAATTAAAGCTCATCAGGGCTTCTAAATTTTTTATTCTTAAAGTTGTTCTGTTTAGCTCTTGGGTCAGATATAACCAGACAAGGTCACTGTTACAGAATTGTTTCATTTTATAGTGATACTTTGAATGGCTTAAAATGGTTCTCTACCCCTGAGAAACATGCTACCCGATAACCAGAAATAATCCCTTTGCAAGCGGCAGATTCCACTCCTGCAGAGAGGAACTCTCACACAAGACATAAGCCACATCTGCCCCACCCAAGCCCACAGCTATGGGGCTGGCCTGAACTTAGGACATGGAAAAACTTTTTTAAGAGAAAGATCAAATAAAAAGAAAAAAGGATATGAATTTTCAATGGACAAAGGAAATTTTAAAAAGCCAAAGGAAATATATGTACTAAGGTAAGGTGACAGAATTGACCCATAAGTCATTACGGTCTGCCAAGGTTACTGGCATGATCTTGCCTCTTCCCATCACTAGTTTTACTCACTGACATGACATCCTGTCATGTATACGCAACAATTATCATTCTCTAAATTTTTATGAAAATTTACCCTATTTTACATGCATTTAAAAGTATGTGTTAGGGGGTTCCCTGGCGGTGTAGTGGCTAGGCTTTGGCGCTCTCAATGCCGCGGCCTGGGTTCGATTCCTAGCCAGGGAACCACCCCAAAAATAAATAAATAAAAATGAAAGTATGTTTTAGATCTATATGAAGTGAGATATGTAATAACTTGGGAGACTAATGGAAAAGTAACTATTCCACGCACTGGACTTTCTAAAGATGCATCTACTGCTTCAGAAACTATTAATAGTCTTAAGTCACAAAAACTCACTCCCTTCTATACTCCAACACCAAACACTAACTGCTTTGTGCCCCACTCCTAACTGCACAGGTGAGAACTAAAGAACCAGAAAGCACTGAGCTTTTGAGCCATGTCTACGGGTTCCCAAAATTAGACTGGAGAGCTTAAATCTCTGGGATGATGTCTGGGCTCCCTGCAGCTGCCTCCCAGGGATGCCTGCTGCAAATGCACATTCCTGCATGCCTCCCTCTCCAGGGCATTAAAATTGCTGAACGGGAGCAGGGAAATGCACATTTTTAACATATGATTCCTGAGTGATTTTTATGTACTAATGTTTGAGCACCACAGAGTCTGTTACTTTTTTCTTTTAAAAATCAAACTATGATCATGATAGAAAAGTTGCCATGTGCCAAAAAGTTAAAAAATCACTGATATATGCAATGGTTAAAATTTGATCATTTAAATATTCCCCTTTTTTCTATCTTGCCACATCTTTGGCAAATGTTTTAATGGAAATTAACTACCTGATAATATTTGTAAAAATGATTTAAGAAAGGCAATAGAGAACATTGTGACTCAAGGTAAATGCCGTATATACACAATGGGTTGCTTTTTCCATGTGCAATTAAGATTAAATCCACTTTTAGAAATACTCAGCAAAAATGAAATTCATGAAATTCATCATGATTATCAATTTGAACACTTAAATGATGGGGAGTTAAAAACAAGCAGAAATTTAAAGACAAGCAATAAGCTTTTCTTTTATAATAAGTGAGGATAATTTCCCTTGAATGAATGTATAATTTTTTTCAATGTGACCATAAAAATAAACCACATTTTGAAAATGCAAGTTACCTCAGAATGTTTTACTAAAGCTTCTAAACAGAACATTTCCACTGCAGCTGAAGGAACTTCTCCAAAACTCTCAGCATAAGGAAGCCCGTTTCCTCCAAAGCACCATAAGCCACCCTGAAAGTAAGATAATAAAACTTTTACCAAAAAAAGACACTTAGATTTTTTTTGTTGGGGAAAAAAATAAACAAAACCTCTGTACTATATACAGAATTAGAAAATAACTGATATGTAGGACTCTGAATATTATGGAAATTTAAAGGGAACTTTAGTTATGCAAACTGTCACTTAACAGAATAGAAAACACAGGCTTATTCCTAGAAGACAGCAATCTTTGAGTGCTTATTAATTCTTTCCTCTGTGCCCTCTTATCTAAAAGTACAAAGTACTAACATAATTTTTAACAGGTAAGAAGAGCCTGGGATTGGTCACCCGGTTTTCGTGTCATGTTATGCTGGCGGAGTCTACTGAAAGTCTATTAATCAAAATAATAAAACAGAGAAAAAGTATTATTGAAAAAATTTAAGGCAATGATAACAATGACCAGAGTGCTATTAATTCTTCCCAAATTGAAATTCAAGTTTATATGAAAGAATAAACAAGAAGAATTAATAACATTATGAAACACAAGAGTAGTGGGACCTAGTCCTAAGACAGAATAAAATACAGGGATAAACTGTATTTTATTTACCACAGAGTAAGGGTAATGCCATTAATATGCAATCATCTTCAAATCAGTGAGAAATATACCAACAATGCTATGGAAAAATAAGCAACAGGAAGCTCTCAGGAAAAGAGAGAGGACACCTCCAAAATATACGACGTGTCCAACGCGGCTCATGAGAGGCGCACACGGTGAGGTGCACGGAGAAACGGCACTTTGCATCTATCAGATGGGTGGGGCAACAGGCGTTCTCATCACTCTGCTGCTGGTACCAACTGGACTGCTTCCGTGGAGGACAGCTGAGCGGCGACTGTCCAAATCACAGCTGCCCATGCCTTTCCACATACATCCCACGAAGTGTACAGGTTCATTCCCTGCAGCACTGCTGGCGAGAACAAGAGACTGAACCCTCCTACTCCGTCAGCAGTGGCCTGGCGAAATAAGCGATGGTACCGTCACACCGTGGAATGCCGTGTGGGTGTAAAACAGTTCGAGTCCCTTCATTGATATATACGAGGGCTGTCCGAAAAACATCCAGCCACAAACGCTTCTATTTTTCATGTTATCCGGCTGGATACCTTCTGGACAGCACTCGTATCAATCTCCAAGACAAACCCTTGACCGGGAAAACAAAGGGGCAGACGAGCTCATTCACGTAAAAGAGCATGTGTAAGTACATGCACACGCACGTACATGCGTGCGCGTGCGTGCTGGGGGAGGGGCGATGGAAGGGATAGAAGGAAGAGGTATTACTGCATCTCCTTTTGAAGCTCTTCACATTTGAAGGTGAGGTCATAACTGCATACAGATGAACTGCTGGCAAAAGAGGACAAGCACAAGCTCTCTCAAAAACGTGTACGTAAAGCCGTGTTTCCTACCGGAAGTACAGGCGGTAAGTTTCGGCATGCCGAGTGCATTTACAGGGCCTGTGGTTCAGCAGACCTAGCACATGTTCAAGGTGTTTGGCCATTCTGTGGCTCTTAGCAGGCCTGGGCTTCCACTGCCCAGACTCTGCTTCGGGGGCACCTCTGTGACCACCCCGTCCTGCTCCAGCCGCGCGGGCTTTTTCTCTCCATTCCCTGAACTTGCTAGGTTGTATCTACTTGTGTTTCTTCTGCCTGGAATTCACACCTCCCTCCCTCTCTGATGTAGTATTCTGTTTTCCCAAGTTTAAACACGCTGGACCCCAGACTTACAGTACTAACTGGAGTCACTGCACGTCGCGGGCTATGGGGGAGGGGAAGCTTTTCTTAAAAATCCACCACCACAACCCGTCTCCTCCCAATCCTTCTCTCCACCTCACACACTCAAATCAGCTGACCACTTTCTCGCCTGTGTGCTCCAGGAACTAAAGGGGAGAGGGAAGAAAAAAACGATCTAGGATTTTCGTTTTTCTCTATCATCTCAGTGGGATTTAAGAGTGCAGTCCCAATTCCATTCTTATTGTTGGCAAAGCCTGCCCCCTGTGTGTGAACTGGCAAGTTGTCTGGCAATAAGAAGCACAAGCCAAAAGGAGCGACTAAAAAGGTATGAAGTCATGACGTGGGCATATGGACTATATTCTAACTCCTAATGCAAACATAACTATTCATAGATTACTGCTGCTTTATCACTGGATTACGATATAGAAGATTAAATAAATTCAAAAAGATTTAGGAAATGCCACACATCAAATTCCATAAGTGCAACTAAAAAACAATCTTTTTTTTTAATGCGGGTAGTTCCCTGGCTAGGAATTGAACCCAGGCGGCAGCGTTGATAGCGCTGAAGCCTAGCCACTATACCACCAGGGAACTCCCTAAAAATCAATTTCTTAAAGATCAAGAAACTGCAGAGGAAAAGAGAGTGACAATGTTAAAAACAATAATAAAAGGTAAAGTATAAAAGTTAAGAGGCAACAATAACAACAGAGCACAAGAGGGAATGTCAATGAAGTAAGTAACTAAAGAATTTCTATCCTTATCATTTATTAGTTGTAGGTGTGCAGAAAAGCATTTTATATCTAACTTGGTTCTGACAGTCAAATTGAGACGCACTACTATGAGTAACATAGTATGTTTCAAATGCAGTTCAACAATTTTGTAACGGCCAAATGATTTAATACAAAAGGAATATTTTCTTACCATATCATTGACGTTCCATTTTAAAATAATCCTTAGAGTTACCTCTGTTGTTTTCATTATACAAAAATACTTTGATTCATAACAGAAATATGTCATTGTTTTTTAAGCATGTACAAGTTTGTGCACAAACTAGCTCTTTCAGCAATGTCACAGGTCATCCATTCATTATTCAATAAATACTTATTGAGAGTATATTGTATATGAGGCACTGTATCTGTTACTGTATCGAGACAGAGAGTAAAAAAAATAATAAATATGTATGTAAAACATTTTCAGAATGGGATCAAGGCTTCGAAGGGCAATAAATACAATAAACATTTGAGATAAAGAGGAAAGTCGTTCTGAGGAGCTGACAAGGACAAAGAGGCGGCAGCCATGTGACCAGCTGGTGGCAGAGCATTCCAGGCAGAGGGAACACAAATAGATACAACTTAGAAGTTTAAGGAATGGAGAGGAAAGCCCGTGTCGCTGAGGCGTACTGAGCACAGGGATAGGGTGGTCAAAAGGTGGCAAAGAAGCCGAGTCTGGCCAGATGAAGCCCAGGCCTGCTAAAGAGGTGCGCCACCTAAAAATAAGGATCTGTTCTCTTAGAGACACTGCGAAATGAGCTGGGTTTGTCTTGTCTCTGTTCCTTACACTTAATGAGCAGATTTGCCCATAACCAAAGTCAGGAGGAGGGGAAGTGCAAGAGGGTTGCAGATGACAGTGAGTTCACTCCAAGAGAAAGAATCTCTGATCTGCACTGCTCCACAGCCTGGGGGGCCTGCAGGACCCAGGAAACCTGTCCATCCACCTGAAAGCAAGCTGCACAGTCTCTGGTTGTGTGTGAGCACCCCTGCAGGTTTCTAAATCCTCTAGCATTAAGGAAATCTCCCATCTTTAAGCACTGTCTGCTGTACTTAGGCAGATTGTGTCAGAAGTGTCTTGATCCAAAGACTCCAGACTCTAATGGCTAAGCTGATTTCAGAGACACTGGGAAATTATAGGGGAAGATTATACTAATAGAAGTGCAAGATTTTAGCTGGACTGTCCTTGTCAAGACCACAAAAGCTTTGTAATGGCAGATCATTTCAGTGCACCATATCCACTGTCTCTTACTCCAGCAGTTTGCCACATTTGATCAAAAAGAAATCACAACCCCAAATGCCCAAACTTCCGCATCCCTGGTTGCTTCCTTCGGCTCTCCGCCACAGGCACCTGTGGTCCTTTAAGAGTGATTCAAACTGGGGACATGCTGGCTAGTGTGAAGTGTCCAAATGGTGACTGAAACCTGGATCCTGACATCAGGGAAAGAGCTGTCTTGCTGGTAACACCTGGGACAGAGGAAGGCCAAGGACCACTCTGCCCTGTCCCCCAACCTCCCACCAGAATTGCCATCAGCAAATTTGTGGGTGAATTTTAGGGAATATATATTACATCTTAATAAAGCTGTTATTAAAAAAAAAAAGTAGGGAGTTCTCTGGGGGTGCAGTGGCTTAAGGCTCCGGTGCTATCAGTGCTGCGGCCTGGGTTCGACCCCCATCTAGAGAGCTACCCACAAAAAAAAAAAAAAAGGCAAAAAAAAAAAGAAAAAGAAAAGAAAAAAAAAAAGTAGCTGAACTGGAAATATCATCATGAATTTAAAGCCTTTTAAGAAAAGGTGACTGTTCTGCTTCCTGGGGTCTGCCAGTCTGTCTTCACAGAGAACAATGCAGTGTGTACCCCCAGGGCTGGGCTTTGGACTCCTACCATTCTCCACTAAGAAGAACCAGTTCATGCTGCAGACCAGGAAGAATGAAGGAGGGCCAGGGGCATCTTATGTCAAATAAGAAAACAAAGATGCTTTCACAGCCACCTTGGGGACAGAATTAAAAGGGATAATGAGGTCAGCGCTAGTGGCCCAAGACATGGCCCAAAGGGAAAATTATATGAAGTATACTAGAGAAGCCGTATCTACTGGTGTGTCCCTAATTTCTCATAAAAAGGGAAATGAGAAAAAGACAAATCATTCAATTGGTAAAAGAATACAGAATAATATGACTTGTATTACTGATAAAATACTTTCCCCTAAGTAAATTATATAGTAATTATAGTATTAATGATTCTAACTTGTTCTGATTTCTCTAAGAGTTACAAGAGACATTTTTTGAAGACAAAACAAACTTGCTGAAATGATACCAAAAGGACACTAGAATTCAGTAACTGCCCTCGAGTGGGCCAAAGTCTGTTTAGGATGTCACACGCAGGACACTGCACTCTGATTCTCTGTATCAGGGTGTTTATGCCAGTTATTACATCTGGTTAACAGGCCCGTAGCTAAAATGGTGGTGGGGGGGGCAGGGACAGGGAACAGAAACCCCTCTACCAGAATGACTGTCCCCGTCTGCATGTGGCCTCCTTCAAGGAGGGAGGAGCCCTGGGGAGCATCCCAAGAGTTCTGGGAGACTGAACCTGCAGATGGAGTGTGCCATGCCCTGCTGACCTAGGGCACAGTCTCCTTCAGTTTTCATACTCTTAGCAACTAAACAAACTTTACAGCTTGTTGTGCCTACTGGTGCTTTCCTGTCAATCTCATCACCATCCCTAGGGGCAGCCAAGCTGACAGACAAGGGCCAGTTCCTGCCTTGATCACAGAATAACGAGCTCAGATTTGACATGTAATGGGAAGCCATCTGAAAGGCTATAGCAGGAGCATAATAAGATCTAATTCATGTTTAAAAAAAGCAATCATTCTGGCTGCTGTGTGGACTAGGAACGAGAGAAGCTGGAGCTTGATGCGGTGTCTATAGCTTACAGAGGTGATGGGGACACAATGAGGGACCCTTCTGCATCCAACAAGACAGCGAACTTGGCTTCCAATGAACCCCTCCCACAACAAATATGCTTGATAAAATATACTAAAAGCCAAAACATAATAAAAGCTAAGCTCTAAATAAGATAAAAAGAAGAAGAAAGGGAAATCCTTGGGCACCAGAATTGAAAGCAGAACACAGAGCAGATGTAGGCATACCACTGACGACGGTATTTGTCCATCTGGAGGCCCGCTCAGTGCAGGAGGTGTGGTTTTGGGCCTCACACTCTGTGGGAGCTAGATCATATCCCCATACAAAGGGCGGGCCCTGGGAGGGTAGCCCCTTCCCTATAAGAGGGTCTAGAGGAGTTCCCTGGTGGTGTAGTGGCTTAAGGCTTTGGCGCTGGCGCTGTCAACGCTGTGGCCTGGGTTTGAGTCCCAGCCAGGGAACTTCCCACATACCCCCCCACAAAAAAAGAGGGTCTAAAAAAACTGCCTACCAGCCCATGAGAGCAACAAGAAAGTCTGTTTCAGCTTAGGGCTTTGGGTGAGAAATTACAATCCTGAAACTGTATTGTCTACTGATATATCTCAATCTATACTCCCCATGTGCAACAGAAATCCCAAACTAAGGAATTAATATAAAAAAACTAGACCTTTAACAGTGAACTCCTCCAGTATCCAACAGAAGCAAACACAAAAATGCTCTGTAGGGTCAAACTTAGAATCTAGGGTGCCTGGGACTCCTACAGAAAATAATGGGTCAGGCTCAAGATGTGCTCACAGTAAAATGTATAACCGTAACACAAAGGAGAGTCAGTGTCATCACAAACAGGAATTAACAACCTCACAAATGGAATTAATAAAAGATTCTGGAAGAGACTTAAAATCATTTTTTAAATGAAAGAATAGAAGCCACGGTGAAAGAACAGGACACTGTGAAAAAGGGATGATGGTGGCCAGGAGCAGGTGGCCACAGTGCAGACGGTGAGACAAATAAATTTAAGGTCCATTTTGAAAAGACAGCTCACATGACCTGCTGATTAACTGGAGATGGAAGAAAGGAATCAAGAAGAACTGTCTCTCGCGTAAGCAATTGGGGGCTGCTCTGCCACTTCCTGAGATGTGAGAGACTGATGGAGGAAGAGCTGTGTGGACGGCCGGCGGGTTCCACTTGCTGAGTTTGAGGTGCCTCTTCCACATCCAAGGAGCGATGTCGAGTGGGAGGCTGACTCCTCAAACGGCTGAGGTTAGCACATAGGGCTAGAGATAGCACCTTAGGCATTGGCAGCCTACAGCTGATAGTGTAAACCTTGTAAATAACCATCTGTTCATTCTTCAAGGTGTTACCTTCTATGAAGCCTTAAATAACCTCTTAAGCAGAGTTTATTTAAGAGAAGGGCCCTTAGAGTAACCGTCCCTCTCGCTCACACTGTGACTTTATTTTCCTGTCTCCCTATTATCCCGACATAACCAGGAGTCAGTATGTCTCCTCAGTTCCTGCATAAATCACTAGTCTAAGGTTCTGAGTGCTGGCACCTGGCATAGCATCTCAGCAAGAGCGGCACTCAGATGACTCACTAAACAGGTGGATGGATGCGCTAACCTTCTGGGCCGCTAGACTCTGGCTGCTTTCGCTCAGAGCCAAAGACGTGAAATACTGGATGCACTCATCCAGCTCCGTCTGAGGCAGAGAAGCCAGTAAGTGTCTGAGCTCTTCTTCGAGGGAAGAATCCTGAAACAAAAGGAAAAGAAATCTTCTTAATTAAGCTTGACAACTGAGCACAACAGAAAGTATCCAAAGAATCAAAGCCAAAAAAGCACAACAAAACAAAACAAAGCAACAAAATTAAAACAAAAAAAACCCCAGAGATAAATTAGTGCTGTTAGTCTTGAGAACAGCCACCCACCCCAGGGACGAGAAGATGATTTAATTGTGAATTTTGTACTTCCGTGTCTGCTCTCTCAGTCTGAGACCTTCGGAAAGTGCAGCTCCAGGTTTTCACCTCATGTGCTACTGCGCCTCGTGACTCAAAATGAGTTATTACACTCGAACTAAAGCTGGCTTTTAAAATCCAGAACTCGCTACTATCTCATTCTCCCCAGTAACTTACATCTAGCATATTCATTTTTCTATTTTTTAAAAACTGATAGCAGCTTTGCAGATTTTCATTTTCTAGTCTAGGGACGGCACTCAAGCACATGCTCACATCTCTCTTAGCAGTTAACGACTGAGGTCTGCATGTACTGATACGTATTTAGTACGTAACTGCATGTAGTGGTTCTCCAGCTGCTGCTTTGTATCCCAGGAAACACTTAGCAATATCTGGAGACACTTTTGGTTGTCGCAACTTGGAGCCGCTACTGTCACCTAGAGAGCAGAGGCCAGGGATGCGGTTAAACACCCTACGATGCACAGGGCAGCTTCCAACATCAAAGAATTATTTGGCCCAAAATATCAATAGTAGTAAAGTTGAGGAAAACTGATTTAATAGCAGACTTAGAACAAGGGACCCATTTGTGGATAGTGCTAGGCTATGAAGTTACCTCTGGTACATGAGACTCCCAGTGCCCAAAAGGGGAAAATAATGTAAGAGAATCAGCATCTCCTGAGGAATCAGAAACTTTTGTATAGAAACTACAATTTAAGGTTTATAACATTTACCTGCTTGTGAGAACTAGCCAACAAAGTACCGTATTTTGCCGTGTATGCACACCCACATTTTTGGCCCAAACTTTCAGGGAAAAAATTGTCAACTGTAATTTTTTAATTCAAATTTTTATTTGTTTATATTTAGTATTTTTTGTATTATAAAGGAATTTTAGCATTGATTTTTTTTAAACATATTATGGTACAAGAAATTTTATGTAACAATTCATAAGCACAAATAAAAGAACTAAAAACATTTACACAGGTACAGAATTATCACTATACATGTATAAGGTGTATCCTTATTTTTCCCTCACAACTTTGGGCAAAAAAATATACTTTGTATATGGCAAAATACAGTACTTTTTGAATGTTTATTTTTGCACCCGAAATGAAGACTATATAAGAAACTATTTTTCACTCACTGGATTATTTTATTTACTTACTTCTTTTAAAGATGGTAAAGGAGGTGGTGGGAGAAAAAAGCGAAGATCACTTCCTTTGCTTCGTGCCAAACCAATGAGAGTTCTCAGGTCGCAGGCTTGAGCAAGTGTCCTGTACTGATAATCTGTTGTAAAAGTACATACTGTTAGCACCCAAATTAGCTTAGAGCTGTTTTGTTTCAAGGATTAAATGAACAAACTACCTGAAAGCACTCTAATTTTTAAATTAAAAGTATCTAATTCAACATTTCCCAAGTGTTTAACACAATAAGGTAAATATCCATCATTTCCATCTCTGGTCTTAGAATTCTGAACATTTAGGTACATATTAGGGTCTAACTAATATTTTTGAAAAGATGAAACTCAAATGTGAATATCAATAGGTCAGAACCAATTTATAATAACTTTTCCTTTTGTAAAATAATTCCTGCTGTTTGATCATGATTCCAAAAACCCGAGGCTGCATTTAGGCCTCCTGTCCCCTGGTAACAGTCTGATGCTTTGACATTTCATGGTGTCCCTGAATAGTGTGAGGTTCCAGATGGCGGTACTTTGTTTCAGCCTTTATGATTTAACCACTCCATTCTTTATGTATTGCTGTAGACTGAAAGTCTGTGTTCCCCCAAATCCATATGTTGAAACCTAATCCCCAATGTCATGGTTTTCAGAGGAAGGGCCTTTGGGAGGTGATCAGGTCATAATGGCAGAGTCCTCATGCATGGGATTAGTGCCCTTATAGAAGAGACCCCAGAGAGATGCCATGTCCCTCTGCCATGGGAAGACACAAGGACAAGATGGCCAGCTATAAAACAGGAAGCAGGTCCTCACCAGACACCAAGCTGATCTTGTACTTCCAGACTCCAGAATTTTGAGAAATAAACTCCTGTTGTATAAACCACCCAGTCTACAGTATTTTGTTATAGTGGCCCAAATGGACTACGACACATATCAAAACAAAATCCCAGCCACTGTGGCAGACATTCTTTTCACTAATGACAGTTCACACTCTGGGTGAGTTCTTTGAGATCAAGTGGAGAACTTTTCAAAATATACATGCCAGGGCTCTAACCCTGATTTTTCTGACACAGTTAAGTCTGAAATGGAGTCCTCGGAGGCACATTTTTAAAAAGATTTTTATTCTAAGTCTCCACTAACATTACATAAGTTTATATTTACATTATAAATTATTATAATTATGGCCAGTAATCAATCAACGAATTAACTTTAATGGAGGAAGAGACCTTATTGTGAGTTAACTCTCTTTTAAGAACATTATTCATTTTTGTACGTTAGTCTCTGCACTGCATGCAATCAGAGCAGATCTGAGTTCTTGCTTAGGTATTTTTACTGCAAAACTTGTGAATTTTAAATACATTTAATATTTTAGATACCCCTTAAAAATGATAAATGCACACAAATCAGATACATGTTGTTAGAGATGCCGACAGGAAGGTGCTCAAGGCCGCGTCAGGGCTGAACAAGGTTTTATTCAGAGCATCTGGGTGCAGACGGGCTGAGGCGGAAAAGAGCATCAGTGCGGAGATCTGTGGTAGCAAGGGCTCTGTGGGCAGAGAAGAAGGGAGTTTCCAGAGAAGAGATACTGCTGCTACGTCGTCATGGAGGCCGAGCAGCCTGCATGTCTTTTTTTTTTCTTTATATGTGGGTAGTTCCCTGGCTGGGAATCGAACCCAGGCCGCAGCAGTGACAGCGCTGAAGCCCAGCCACTATGCCACCAGGGAACTCCCAGCCTGCATGTTTTTATCTCAGCAGGTCTCACTGTTCCAAGATGTTAACTTCCCTCTGGAGTTGATGACGTGTCTAGGTTCCCAGGGATGGGGGCGCTTAGCAAGCTTTCAGACCTTATACATGTTGACTAATTATTACTATTAGAGCCGATTAAACTGTCAAGTGAAAGCACATAAAATTGTATGGTGCAGCAACCAATTAAAATATTCATATTTCATTAAATAGGAAGCAAATGCAAATACAACATTAGGCCATTAACTATCAGAATCAAGAGTTTCTTTCAAGAGTTTCTCTAATCAAGTAAAACTTTGTTCTGATATGAAGTTACACACATACTATTATCTACCTCAAGTCTGAGGTTGTTCTTACCCAACACATACCAGGCCAGTTTCTTTTTTTAATTTCTGGAAATATTTTTCATGTATTTTAAGACTGCCTGAATTATTTTTCTCATTAACCTCTCTTTTCTATCTGAACTGACAGCCATGCGTGCAGAGGCCTCCTTACCACGCCAGTGACGGGGCTCCAACATCTCCCGCACCGCCTGCAGGCGTGCGGCTTTGTCCTCCGACATGCTCTTCCTCAGCAGGAGCCACACAGCACACTCATGATCCTCTACGTCAACTATACTGAAAGTGTCTGCAAAAGGTAAAAGGCAGTACACACAACGTGAACAGTTAAAAACTTTTTTATCCTCACAGTTTTTGAATGTGGTAATGTATAAATATTTGAAATCTATAGTAAGAAAGTTAAATCTTTTTCTAGGTATGGATAATAACTGATATGTTTATTCTCAGTTGTCATTTTAAAAGAATATTTATTATGTGTATTATCTATACACTTTTGTTTTATATACTGTGTTGCTTTTACTATGTTTTTTCCCTAAAAAATTTTGTTATAAAAAATATTAAACATATGGGAGAATTAAAAGAGTAATACATTAACATCCATATACCTATCACAGATAGATTTAATTGTGATTTTGCCATATTTGCTCAATCTATTTGCATGTATCTCTATTATTTTTAGAAAGGAAGTTACAGACATAATGACTTTCACCCTTTCATAATTCATCCTGCATCTCCTAAGAATAAGCCTCCCTTCTCCTATAAATGCCATTATAACACCCAAGAACACTAACAGAAATCTTCCAAAATCATCTGAAATCCATTCTAACTCCATATACAAATTCTCCAGTTGTCCCCAAAATATCTCTAGAGCTGTGTTTTAAAACCAGGATTTGATTGACTCTCTTTAGTCTCTTTTAATTCTAGAAAGCTTTCCCACCTTTTTTTTTCATGAAGTCAAATTTCTAAAGAGGTCTGGTTAGCTCCTTTATAGCTGGTTCCACATTGTAGAGTTGCCTAGTTGTGAAAGCTACATTTTTTATGTACTATTCTCATTATGAGAAAGCATGGGAGAGATTTTCTAACAAATTTTAAATTTTGAAGAGGGTATATTTAGTCTCAATACTGATTTACCAATACCTAACAATAACACATCCATCAGATGGAAGGAAGAAAACTGTCCAAGGCATTAAGCCCTTAAACACAGCCCAAGTTTCCATAGCTGTGATAAATACCAGTAATACGAAATGAAAAAATACCTCAGGCAGACCACCCAATGACTTTCAGAGTCCTGAAGCCTCCCAGGTAAATACTGGATACCTACCAGCAAACGGACCCCGCAGTATCTTGGCTGATGTTGCCAATATTTTTCTTACTGCTTTGTGAAGCTCTTTTCTTGCCTGGTAGGTGATTCCTAAAGTGATTACAAATTTAAATAAAACCAAGTATGTACTCATAATGCTAAGCTCCAAACCTTCAAAGAGAAATATAAACTAAATCCAACTTTTTTCAAAAAGAAAATAGCGTGTTTTTATTGTCACTATCAAAGCAACTAAAACCATTATGGGAACACAGAGCTCTAGATCCTAAAATGAAAGATTGCTCTCCAAGTCAGGATAAAAGCAAAAACAGAAACAAAAACACTAACCAAAGGTAATAAAAATCCTCATATACAACATAGGATTAGCTACATTCAGGAAAACATCCCTTAAAAATAGCTACTTGCAGGGAGCTCCCTGGTGGTGTAGTGGCTTGGGGCTCTGGCGCTGGTGCTGTCAGCGCTGCAGCCTGGGTTCGATTCCCGGCCGAGGAACTACCCACATACCACCACCCCACCACCACCCCCCGCAAATTAAAAAAAAAAAAAATAGCTACTTTCAAACTAAAATCATAAAATAATCTGACTGAGATTAAGCTTTACTATAAAGATAAATTATAAGCTATAAACATTATCTGTGCAATTGAAATTATAACACCATAAAAGCATGTTGAAATACAGGAAGGTAAAATAATAATAATAAGTAGCACAAACAGCATAGAGTGGTGATATATACAGCTCGTAGATGCAGAACAGTAGAACCTGCCCAACTCAGGGATCACAGTGTGGTCACAGGCATGGTTACTATGGCTGACACGGTAAGAAGAGGCAGCTGAAAGTCAGGTGTGCTGACTCATCCGATGGCCCCCATCTTACGAAAAGTTACTCCTCCGCTCCAAAATTTCATGTTCATCAAGCAGTGGTCTGATTACTGATTAGGTTTCATGTGACCTAACTATGGAGAAGAGGAATGTTCTGAACAGTAAAGAGGTTTTCTATTTCTAGCCTTTATGACAGATTTTTTCCCCTCTGTAAATAACTAATTTGGTATTCATAGTTATGAATCAATCCCATGAGTTCAGTGTGCATGAAAAAAAATCTCAAATCAGAAATATCTCTGAGTTCAATGACAAAACCACATTTTTATGCTTGCCATACTGAGGGCCAGCCTCTGACCTGATGGGTCCCTGTGAAGGTGTGGAACTCCAAGTCAAGACTAAAACAGCTGACTAGCCTTCACTTCACTTAGTTGTAGGGGAGCTACAAACTTGGGTTAAATATGGAAGTCCAAAATCTGGTCTTCAATGAACTCGGCTCTCCACAGTCTGGTGATTGTCTTAGAGTTAGCTGAACCCATCTTATTAATACTATGTTTTAAATACTCATTTTTAAAATTCAATAACTAGCTTCCATTTTTCACAAAGATGGGGTTACTTTACCATAAACTTACCATGATTTTCTCTTTTATCTAAAGAAACTGTGTGCACATATATATATGACTTCATTTTCTCTCTTTCTACCACTTGAGTATCTAATGTCAAGGACTTCTTCAGGGCCAGGACTTCATATGTAAGAAATAATGAACCTCTTAAAAAGAAACAAAAAATTCATCATAAACATATGATCTAAATGTAACCCAAGATCCACTCTTTAAGTAAGCTTTTCACAGTGAACTTTCCTTTCTTATTGGGAAACTATTTATAGTAATGCATATATAGTATATTTGTATATATGTGGAAAATACATGTATGAAAATATATAAGAGCTGTCTGAAAAAAAATCCAGCCATAAATGCCTCTACTTTTCATATCACATAGCTGGATACTTTCTGGACAGCCCCTGTATATGCATTTCAGCTTAACAAATAATAACTACATTATCACATCCAGGCACAAAACAGAATTTTAACAATACCCCAGAAGCCCTGGTCCCTCCCTGGTCCTCACCCACTCTCTCATCTCTATAATTAATCATTATCTGACTTTTATTATAATAATGTTCTTGCTTTTCTTTATAGTTCATCATCTACACATACATTCTTAAACAACAGAGCTTAGTTTTGTCTGCCCATGAACTTCACAGGAATGGAATCACACTGTATGTATTTTTTTGTTCAGCCCTCTGTGAGATTCATCCACACTGTTGCGTGTATCTGGAGTTCACGCACTGACATTTTCATACAGCTGTGATTCACCCATTGTATGGATATACCTCAATTTACTAATCCGTCTACCAGAGATGGGCATACAGGGAATTTCTAGTTTGAGTCTATTACAAACAATACTGTTACACCTCTCATATTGTCTACACTGTACCCGTGTTTATGTGCCTCTAATATCTAGAAGTAGAATTACAGACTTTCTGACAGCATATATATTGTTTGACATTACTAGATAATGCCCAGCTGTTTTGTTTTGTTTTTTTTTTTTTTCAAAGTATTAGCTGATTTGTATTCCCATCACCAGGATCTGATGAAAGTTTCTCCTAAGAGTTACATTTAATATCAATTTTTAAATGTGACATACAATGTTGTTTGTTGCGTGCCCCCAAATGAAGGGTTTTTTCCCCCCCTCTAATCAGATTGGCCTGCACACTCTCTAAATCCAGACGCAAAGGCTGTCTGGATTTAATGCTCAGGAACAATAGTTATACCAAGGCTTCTCCTCAACTTCCTCCCCTATAGCAAAGCAGGTAAGACGAAAGGCCAGGTGCTGGCAGGCACAGGAGGAAGAGAAAGAGAAGGTTCTAAACAGCCCTCTTCTCTCTTGGGAATCTATCTGAACAGCCAAAAAGGGCAAATATACTCAGTATTTTCATCATGATTTCCATGCAAGACAAAATTTTTCACTAGAAATTGGGTGATTAATTTCGACTCTATTCCTGAATGTGATATAAACAAAGAAATGCAGTATAGAAAAGAGCACTCATTTCTTTTTTGCCCGTAATAAGTTAAAGGGAGCAAGCATCTAAACATGTTTTGCCTTACCTGACAATATCATGGAGAAATATATGTATTTGAATAAAATGCCAAATATACCTTCTTTATCATTTTAGCATCTAAGAGTTGATTTTATATTTATAAAATCAACTAGAGGAAAAGAGTATTATTAACAAAAATACTACAGCAGTATTAGACATACATTTAGCATACATATCCCCTTTTTAAAAAAGGAAAAATAACAGTTTTTGGAGAGTCACTTCATTCATTAGGCATGCACCTTTGGAATAGCACGACATGGGAGACGCCTGCTGGTTCTCTCGGTCAGACTCAGTTTCCTCTCATAAAAGCTTTATGGTGATTTAAAGGATTTTCCAAAACAATTTTGATGACTGTCAACCTTTACCTCCATCACCCACTGTAGAACCTAACGTGTGATTTTAGATAAGTGAAAGCTGATCAGTGAGTCCCTGCTCCTCAGAGCAACAGGGCCAGGTAGGTAGAATCCCCATCGTACACTTGGACCCAAGAGAAAACAATCCTCTGAAGGTAAAGTAACTGGACCAATACAACAATGAAGTGCAGCACTAGTGATTGAGCAGTAAGGAATCCACCTAAGTACTTCCACTGAGATTTCAAATAGTATAATTAAGCCCATCAGTATTCATGTTGACACTTACCCTACAATAAGTGATCCAGTAAACTTTATTATATTTCCTTCAAAAAGAAAAAAAAGAGCCAACGTGATGAATTTCATTTTTAAAAACTGGTAGGAAATAGGCAGCACTGTAAATCTCTATCTATATCATACTTAATCAGATAAGAAGTTACTGATATTTTTCCGTAAATGTAATCAGCCACTATCAACACATGGCTGCCTATCTCCAGATACAAACAAATGAACCGATAAGCACTGGGTACAAAAACATAGCCTGTACTTCATACTCACCCTCACCTCATACTCATTCTCTTTCTCCCCCTCACTGTGCCACCCCCTCCAATTCAGCAGAGACCCTAGTTCCTGGTGCAGTGCTGGTGTTGCCAGACTGACAGGGCTTCCACTGAGTGCCACGTCCAGGGAGCTAAGTGCCCTTCTGACTCCTTTTAGTTCGCAACCAATTAAACAAAGGAAAGGGGACCATCCTTCCTGTCACTGCTAAGACTATATTAAGGGATTGCTGTCAAGTGGGGACACAAAAGGACTCTTCCCAAAGTAATTATAATTGGTGGTTTAGTACCATATGTAGATAGCCCCATTTAAAATACATTCTACAAAAGTTCATTTGTAATTTTTTTGTTCAAATTTTGGAAAACACTTTTTTTAATAGGAAAATAAACTCCTAGTGACAGCCACAACTAGCTGCCTATTTCCATACACAGGAGCCCCTTAATTCTTACTAGCACAACCTGATTCCTACCTAATTCCCAGACTCCTCTGCAGCCAGGGCTGGCTATGAAACACTTGCAGCCAATCAGATTTAGAGGGAAGTCTGCAGGGAGGGATCCCTCCCAGATAAAAAGACAAAGCCTCATAACATGGCTTTTGGCTTTTCTGCCTCCGGAAGTCCAGGGGTTCAGCAACTACCTTTTGACCATATGGACAATACAGATAATGGAGCAGGAAGACAAGAGGATTGCTAAATTGCAATTTCTCTCCTAAACTTTCTCTATCTTGACTTCCTATTACATAAGAAAAATGAAAACCTTACTAATGTAAGCCACAGTAGTCAAGTAACTGATACATTACCCATGATGGTTAGGTACTGTGTGCAGCCCACAAAAAATCTTTGTCACCTACAATTTGATGGCTGTGCAGAGGCAGCCCTTTGTTCAGAGCTTCCACTTATGCTGCCAAGAACACAGTTCTCCCTAGCGAGGGATAAGGAACTCGCCCCGATGGACTTCCCTACGCATCAGGCAAGGGAGATGAACATTCCTCCCAAACTCTAGGACCTAGTGGTTCCAGGACAGGGAAGGGGACAGTTCCAGGAGATCTGCAGGAATGAGATCAGAAGTTGTGTCTCCAGGATGATTTTCATTCTAAGGTGGCTTCCTGGACTTCCCTGCCCTCACCCTGCAAGTCCCAGGAACAGCCAGTTTGTTTCATTCTCTACTGCTACCTCCATGACTTCTTACTAGATGTTTCTGTCACTGGACCCTGGGCACAGAATACAGTCTCACAGCCTTTTCTCCTACTATAAATTCACTACTTTTGAATTTGTTCTGCTAGAAATGAGAGGAAAAAAGCTCCTTTCTCTGTCCCCACTCCTCTTTCTGTACTTCAAATGTATTATAGAATCAATGAATTTTGTAGATAAAAAGATCTAGCCTAAAAACAGATCTATTGTAAAGACCAAAAGTAAGCTCTATGAGAACAAGGACTCATTCAATACAAGCATACCTCGTTTTATTGTACTTCATTTTATTGCATTTTTTTTATAAATTGAAGGTAAGAACCTCCGCCAGAAAAAAGATTGACTTGCTGAAGGCTCAGATAATGGTTAGCGTCTTTTATTTTTAATTACAGTATATACATTATTTTTTAGACACTTAACATAATAATACTGCATACTTAATAAACTACAATGTAGTGTAAACATAACTTTCACATGCACTGGGAAACCAAAACCTTCATGACTGGTTTTACTGCAGTATTTGCTTTCTTGCAGTGGGCTAGGACCAACCTGCAGCATCTGAGATACGCCTATGCTGCACCCCCAGGCCCTAGGGTAGGATGGTATCTGGCACACAGCACATGATAAGTATTTGTCAAATGAATAAAATATGATCTAGGCCAATCTTTTCATTTCACAAATTAAAATTAATAATACATAGGTAAATAAAGACAAATTAGTGCTAGATCCTAAGGTCCCATAAAGCAAGCACATCTTCCTTGCTCACCATTAATTTCCAGAATCTAATACATGTGCCTGGGACCTTATTTTGCAGGAGCTTAGTACAAGGTCAGATAATTAATTTGGCGAACTCATCCTAGAAAAAGTGCTCCATACCTCATTGCTCAGTATCATTATAGTCACCTTCGAAGGACTCCCCTTGGGAAGCTGTGCACCGACGCCAGTGCCTAGTCCACCCTTCAAAGCCATTTTGGAATTCTTTTTCTGGAATGGTCATCAGAGCTGTCGTTGTACCTTGGCAAGGTTATGACACCTTACCGAGTTGTTTGTACAGTGCTGTCAACGTTAAGTGCACGGTGGGAAGTTCACGGACTTAATTGTCAGATTTGGGGTATGACGACAGCCCTGATGGCCATTCCAGAAAAAGAGTTCCAAAATAACTTTGAAGGGTGGACTTGACACTGGCATCGGTGCACAGCTTCCCAAGGGGAGTACTTTGAAGGTGGCTGCAGTGATAGTCAGCAGTGAGGTATGGAGCACTTTTTCTAGGATGAGTTCACAGACTTAACTGTCCAACCTCGTAAACAGCTGCTGAATGAGAATGCAGGAACACTTAAGTTGAGTTCAGAAAGAAGAGTATGAATCTGACAGGAAATATAGGGAAGAAAAAGGAGTATGCATGGCTCTGGGCCTACAAATTTGGGGTAAACCATTACACAAATCTGAGATTTATCATGGGTTAAATAAACTTTTGTGGATCACCCTATAAACCTAACCACCCTGGAAACAGGTCCCTGTTTCTACAGAAAAATACTGTTTAAACCATATTCACTGATACCTTTCCAGTACGTGTTGCTTTTTGGCAGACGAGTTGAGGTTCCTAGTCTTCTGCAGCAGATGACACAATAAGCAGCCAGGGACATCCTGTGTATTTAGAACAATTACAACAAATTTAACTTAGCATCTAATCAAAAACATTTCTTCTAATTATAAGAACATGTCACAATCACTGTGGATTGCCCACAGTTAGGTTTTTCAAGACCAAGAAGAAACCTTTTCAATTAAAAAAATTTCTCTCTTAAAAACCTAAAGCTATTTATGAAAATAATACTTTGCTAGTACTTTATTCTTCTTCAAACTGTGTCTAATTGTGAACCGTCAGTAGGAATACTGGAAAACACAGATTATTAATCAGACTATTAATACAGGAATTTAAAATTTTTCATGTTTTTATAAAAATATATATGCATATTGGTAGGCAGATATTTACATTTACCTTTGATGACTAAAGGCCCTACAGACATAAAAAGCAGCTCTGAATGGAAGATATACTTAGAACTCATGGAAGTATACAGCTTCCCCCAGCTCCTTCACAATGGTATCCAACGTTGTATCCAATGTTGTTTAAAATCTGAAATTTGTTCATTGTTGGTATCCTATCAAAGGAGAACTGTCACTCCATTTTCATCAACTGAGCAAAGATGATCTAAATATGATGCAATGTATTCTAGAATCATAGCAGTTTCTCTTACGATGAATTATTATTTTCTCTTCCTTGAGGGACTCATCTGAGAAGTGATCCTTTGGTTCAACATATAAAAAACTTCTAGCAGCTTTACAGGGATTAGTGGGGAGTTACTTGGTGTACATGTGAGAGACACCACAAATTAAAAGGCTTTTAATTATTTCTTGTGATTCCGGTACATAGTTTAGGCAATGGGTAAAGACTGTAAAGGTCACCATTTTAAAGGTCACTGCTGCTTATTTTCTCCCTGTTTAATGGATCACTGCTACTTCTCTGAGACGTAACAATAATGATAAAAATAACATAAAAACTGAAATGAAGTAAATGCTCATAAAACTTGGGTAAAATGCAATGGAAACTACTTTGAGTTCTGGTATAGATTTATATTTTAGTTACTATGTGAAAACTTGACTAAAACACAAATGCAGAGATAAAAATACCTACTGCTGCTTTCAATCTTCATGCCTACCATAAAGGAGTCAATTGTAAAACATTATACAAGTATTCTTTACTATTACTTCTCTGGCCAAAAACCTTCCGTGTTAACTTAGACATACCTCCCCCGCAGCAGGCTTCCCTCGACCGAGTCCTGGGTATAAATCTGAGTGGACTGGAAATACACTTCGTCATCTTATGGCCTTCTGGATTTCCTCAGGTGACATCATTGGCCCTTGAAGCTTTCTCCAGAATTAACTGCTCCATATGTTAACTCTGACTTTCAACTCGCCCGGTCTTGACTGTCATTTCCAGTTCACTGGTCTGTGGCCTCAACAGACCTCACATCCCTTGCTTTCCCAGGAATGAGCAGCCTGCCTCGTGGGTGTAGCGCTTGCTCCCTGCCCAGCCTCTACTCCATGGTGCATCACACTTCACTCTGTCTGCCTGCTCCCTCAACATACTGGAACCCTCCTCTTTCTACTACCCTGCAACCCTACCTGAAAGATGTGCGTTCTCTGTTCCCACGCTTGGACAGCCAAAATGGGGGTGGCGTAAAAGACAAACTGGGAGTGAGCTCGCAGAATGATTTTTGCTGTCCCTAACCAGTTCTCTTCTCGTCCCCACAATGACTACTCTGAGCAATCCACATACTCTGCTAAGTGTCCTACCCCTCTCAAATAAGCTTGTCTCTTATTTTATTCAGAAAATTGAGACTGAACCCCCTCCACTCCTACCCCCACACCTACAAGCAGGGAGAGGTCCAGGTGCAAGGGGCTTAATGTTCAAATGGGGGAGGCCCTTTACAAAAAATGAAACACCAAACCACAAATACCAAATTAGGTACAAAAGTGAAAGTTATTTATAATGAGAAAAGATACCACAATTAATGGAGCCTGAGAAATTGTGAGGCCTTTCTTCTGAGATTCTGTTAGGCATTCGTCAGATATGCTCACCTACAAATGCTTCAGGATTACCCCGTTCCCAGCGGTCACTTAGCATTCAGGGGCCGTGCGCGACACACACCCTCAAGCCTAGGCGTCCTGACTCCCCCGTAAATCTGCCTTGGCCTACAAAGGTTATTCATCCACCTCGCCTTTTCCAGATTCCAGGTGGATCTTTATCTCACTGGTCTTTCCTGGTTCTGAGGAAGAGACCTCGTCCCTTTCTCCAAGGGAAATGGACCATCTATGCTGGGGGCCTTGATTCATCGTCTGCCTTCCTTTCTCCTCTTCATCTTCACACACTCCCTCCCTGCCAGCTCTTTCTATTCCTCCCCCCTAAGTACTGGATATACAATGTTCTCCCATCACTTGATTCTTTCCATGGTGTGTCTTCCTCCAACACAGACACAGCACTCTCTCAAGTCACCAGTGAGTGACATCTTTGTTGTTCAATCCACTTTTCAGTCCATTTAGTTGCTTTGTCCGAAGCATTTGACAACTCCTTCTTTCTCTAGCTACTATGTCCGGTCTTCTAGTTTTACTCTCACATTTCTGGCTATTCCATCCCATTATTCATTCAACATTTATTGAGCATCTATTGCCTGTCAGGAACGGAAACCTGAGATGTGACAGCCCCCTGCCCTTACTGCACTTAAAGCTGGCTCAGATACCTCTACCTGGCCCTTAAGTATGAGTGTTTCAGTGGATCCCATCTGTGGTCCTGTTTTTTACCTCATGCTATACTCCCTGACTGAGTGATTTCAGTGTTTTCCTTACAAACATGAATCCCTATGTAAGCTTAGGATCCCCAAATCTCTGTAACTAACCCAGGTTTCTCTAAGCTCAGACACATTTCCACTTTGAAACATTATAAACACCTAAAGTCAAATCCTATCCTCAAAACCAAATATCCCAAGTCCATTTATTACTAGGCCATGGTTTTCCCATGACTCCTCATACACCAAGATCATATCTAGCTAGGGTCCATTTCTAGACAATTCTGTTCCATTGGTCTGTTTGTCTAACGCTGCATCTATGTATGTTTTTAATTTCTGCACCTTTAAAATAGGTCTTGACAGCTTTTAGAGTGAGCACCCCCACCCCCATTTTTTTCAGGATTGTCTTTGATTGGAATGGAATTGAATTTACAGATTAATCTGGAGAGAACTGATAGCATATGGAGTCCCACCATTCATGAAAAGCATGTCTTCCAGGGCTTTTGTAATTTGCTTCACGAAGGCCATGCGGGTTTTTTGTTTCTTCCTTTCATGGAAAACTTCAAACGTATACAAATGTATATGAAGTTGCAAAATAAACCCCATCATTCAACTTCAAAAATTTTCAATACATGGCCAATCTTGTATCATCTACACCTGTCTGTCCTATTGGACTTCTGCATAATAGACATTTCCTGTACCTGCACTAGTGCGACAATATGCTAGTGTTAACTGAGGAGCTGAAATTTTATCTTAATTAATTTTAATTTAAATACCCACATATTGCTAGTGGCTATTGTACTAAACAGTGCCATCTATACCGTAACCCATACTTACTTCCCACCACCATCACACTTCATTATGTTGAAGCAAATCCAAAAGGTCTTATCATTTAAACTGTAATTACTTTAGTATGTATCTCCCCCATAAAAAAATTAGCCACTGGTATTCCATCTGATATTTCTTGTTACTCATGGGAAACCTGTTGTAAGTCTGATTTTTTCTTTCTTTCTAATAAGCAAAATAATAATAAAGAGGACAAGAATGTTCTCTATAGAACCACACTGCCTTGTTTCAAATCCAGGTCCACCAACAACTTGTATTAATTGTGTTATTTATTTTATGATACCTGAACATCTTGAAACTTTGAGGACCGATGTGACTAACCCTTCCAGGGTTAGCTAATTCCTACAGATTTCAAACAATGTGCTGTTGAGAACAGCTTTCATATGCAAACTAACCAAATACTTGGTCCACACAACCAAACACCACCTTCATCACACACCAAGCCAAAATTCTCGCTGCCCTAAGTCAACCCAGGGCCAGGCATCACATAACTGGGGACCATCCCTAAAGCCCAGAGCCTGCAAGACAATTCAGACTATCTGATCGTAAACTTGTTCAACTTGCCTATCCTGTCTTGTCCATTCCCTCCCAGAAAACCATAACAAAGGCTCTGACCCAAGCTTTCCCCTCACTTCATTCCACCTCCTAACCAACCCTGATGTCTCCTCATGTGGCTCTGTGGGTGTGACATGTCCCTCCTCTTGGGAACTATAAATAATAAACTCTTCTTTCAAGGCAGTTGTTGCTGTGTATGTCATCTTACCATACACGATTAAAACAAAATCCTAGACACATTTTAAAACACAACTAGACATATGATTATGGGCTAGTTAACCTCTCTGAGTCTCACTTTCCTAATCAATAAAATGGCAATAATAGGACTACTTTAAAGGGTTGTTATCAACATTGTATGAGTTAACACATGTAACATAAAATAGTACCTATTCCAAGCTAAGTGTTCAATAAATGCTACTTATCATGATCATGATTATTATGTTCCATCTGGCATTTTACAGATCTTCTCTTTGTTCGTGATGTTCTTAAACTTCTCTCCCTTGTATCGGGGCATGGGTTTGTTTTTATATATCCTACTCAGGATATGGTATGCTCCTTCAATCTTTGAACTTGTATCTTTCTTCAGTTCTGCAATATTCTTAATTACCACTTAGAATGCCATCTATTTTGTTTTCCTTCTGGTACGAGTTAGACTTTCTTACTCTATCGTCCAAATCTCAACTTCTTCCCTATTTTCTTCCTTTTCCTGTCTCTCTGATGTGCATTATGGATTGTTTCCCTAAATCTATCTCCCAATCTACCAATCCTTTATTTAGCTATATTTAGCCTGCCATTCAATCCACTGAGTATTTCAGTAACCTTTTTCTTCCCTAAAATTTCTAATCAGTTCACTTTTCATGCTTGCCTGTTCTTTTTACAGACTATTGTTTTTGTCTTAAAGTACAGCAGATTGTGAAAAAAGTGGCCTCTTCCCTGTTCCCTGGTAGAGCCCTCCCATACTGACTGTGGACTGGCCTTTCAACTGACCTTGGCCATCAAAACAGTAGAAATATGACGCAAGCAGAGACATGAGGCGCACTCACACATTGAGGATTCTGTCTTTGCTGCTCTTGGGAACGACCACCACCAGGTGAAAATACCCAGCTTAGTCTACTGGATGACGAGAAATGTTACCCAGTATCTCCATTAGCCCCACTGCCAGTTCTGACTGACAGCCAGTACCAAAATGCTGGGCCTGCGAGGCCATCCCAGACTAACTAGCCCCTAGCTAACCCTACAGACCCCATATGCAAACCTTCAGTAGGTAAGCAATAACTAAATGGTTGCTTTAGCTACTAGGCTTTGATATAGTTTATAATGCAGCAAAAAACCTAACTGATATATGTGTTTTCAAATCTTCCTTTATACTTTAAACCTACTTATTTTAAAGCCTGTCTGATGAACCACTATTTTTGATAATTAGGCCTGCTGTCCTTCGTGGATTGCTTATATGCTTTGTAATCTCTAATATACTTTCAGTGGAAATATTTCCTGTGGGAGTCCTATGTGCTCTGGGCTACAGCACAGTTTCAAATTTTCTCAGCCAAAGTAAAGCATTTTTAAACTTAGGTTCCCAGCATTCTGCAGACAATGTGAATTCAAATCCCACAACCATAAGTTGTATAGAATTAAGAGTTCCATTTTCCAATTTTGTGCTCCTGGTAGTCCCCACCTTCTTGAAGGTATCTGCCTTCAGGACAATCACCTTTAGGCTAAGCTGACTTTATATGCATATTATGTCCAAGTAATTAAGGTCTCTATCAGTTTCTGATATTCACTGCAACCTCCCCCTTAGTGCTATGACTTTCTTCTCAGTCTCCTCCTCTCTTCCTTCTCACAATTCCAAATTCTTTCATTACATTTCAACTAAAAATTTCATGTGTATGCTCAAGGGAGCAGAGGGTCCTACAGGGATACCATTCACCAAGTAGGGAAATACAGGAAGAGCAATGGGTTTGAGGGAAAGGATGAGTTCCCAATTTCAACATGCTGAACTTAAGGTTCCTGTAAAATAGTCATCAAAAATACCCATTAAGCTGTGTGGGCTCTGCAGAGAGGTTAAGCCATCAACAGATTTACAACTCATCAGCACAAGCTATTAGTTGAAATCATTAACTTCAGATGAAATGTCATCCTACGATTATCTGCAGATTATGAAACTTCAGATTCCTAGGCATAATTTTAGATTGACTTTCCCTGCTCTAAGTCTCACAAGGCTGAAACCAAGGTGTGAGCAGGGCTGCATTCCTTACGGAAAGCTCTGGGGAAGAGTCCACTTCCAGGCTCCTGGCCATTGGCAGAGTCCACACACCTGTAGGGCTGAAGTTCTTGTCTTCCTTGCTAGTTTTCGCCTGGGTGCCACCCTAGGCTCCGAGGCCTCCTTCTCATCTTTGAAAGCAGCCGCCTCCATCTCAGGACCAGCCACAGCTTCTTCTCACACTGCCACACCTCCAACTCTTCTGCTTTCTTCTCCATCTTTAAGTGTCCGTGTGATTCCATAAGGCTCTCCCGGATAATCTCAAATGATCTCCCTAACCTAAAATCTGTAACCTTGATTCCAACTGCAAAGTCCTATGTAAGGTAACACAGTCACAGGTTTCAGAAATTTGGGGCTAGACATTTGGGGGGCCAATTCTGTGCCTATCACAGCGACCATGAGCATTGTGATACAAATCTTTTGGTAGACGTAGTTTCACTTCTCTTGGGTAAATACCTAGGAGTGCAATTGCTGGGTCATTGGGCAGATACATATCTAACTTTGTAAGACACTGCAAAACGTTCTTCCAACATGATTGTAGCATTTTACACTGCACCCTGTATGAGAGCTCCAGCTGCTCCACACCCTTGCCAGTATGTTTGATTTCAGACATTGTAGTGGGTGTGTGGTGACATCTCAATATGGTTTTATTTTGCAATTCTCTGAAAACTAATAATGCTGAGCACTTTTTATATTTATGTTAGCGATTTACATTTATTTTTGTATGAAGTGTCTGTTCAAGTCTTCTGCACAATTTTAAATTGAATTACTTGTTTTTTAAGTAAGTTATTGGTTCTTTATAAATTCTGGAAACAAATCTTTTACCACATAATGTATATACAGTGTCTGGCAGAAGTAACATCCTTTATTATAAGCTGGTAATCTATACCAAATCTTTTATTACAAAATCATAAGCATGTAATTCTGTAACATATATTTTAACTATTTAAAAAAGGGCATTACTTCTGCCAGACCCTAAATATATTGCAAATATCTTCTCCTAGTTTGTGACTTGCCTATTTATTTTCTTAAAGTACCTTTTGATGAATAAAGGTTAATTTTCATACATCTCTTATCAAAATTTTGCTTTTATGGTTATTATATTCCTATCTTAGAAATTGTTGCCTACCTCAAAGATACAGATACTCTATGAATTTCTCTAAAAGGAGTTTTTTAGCTTTTATATTTGTCTCTATGATCTATCTCAAATTATTTTTTTGTGTATCAGGTGAAAGAGAACAAAAAAAGAACTTCAACTCCTATGTGGCCAGCCAATACTTCCAGTATCATTTGTTGAAAAGATTTTCCTTTCTTCATTGAACTGCCTTTGTGCCTTGGTTTAAAATCAAGTGGCTATGTAAATATGGGCCTAATTCTGAACTATATTCCATCCCATTCATCTGTTTGTCTATCCTTATATAAATGTCACACCATATTCATTATTGTAGTTTTATAATAAATCTTGCAATCAGGTAGTATACATTCTCTGGATTCGTTCTTCCTTTTCAAGATTGACTACTCTAGGTCTTTGACACTTCCACAAAATTTTAAAATAGACTTGTGAATATCTATTTTATAAAGCCTTTGGGATTATGATGGTCACAGCATTAAATCTGAAACACTAATTTTAAGTAGAGAACAGAGGAGAAATTCTGAGGAGACTAAGAAAAACATGGAAAGTAAAAAGGGAGAAACTGAGTAACTAATAAAGCAAACATTCAAAATTCTACAAAGTTCCAGGGAGCCCACTGGAGCCTTTGTAATGGTAGCTTCATTGCCCTAGTTGGTGAAGAAACCAGACTGAAACTAAACACCCATTCTCCTCTCCATTTTTATTAATTACCCCTGAATTATAACTGGGGACACAGAAATGAATAAAGACTACATTGTCTATCTTTACCTCTAGTTAACTGTGGTCACTAAAAACTGGCTAATGGGTTTAAGTGGATGTGTACTGTGCAACTTCTGAGAAATGTCCTTAAGAGAAGAGTATATGCCCTTCCTCAGCCTTCCCTCTCCCCTTGCTATGGGCAGGTGGCAGTTGGAATTAAAGTAGCCATACTCCACCATGAGGCTGCATGCTAAGGATGGCAGACCAGCAAGGCAGAGGAGTCCAAGTCTCTGATGCGCACAGAGCTGCTTCCCCACCAGCTGTGGATTGCACACCTGTAGAATCACATGCATAGTTAAGCCCTACAATCTTACATTTTCTGTGTGAGGCAGCTGACTCTAATCCTAAACATCACAGTTTTAAATTTCAATATGCTAGTGATCCCAGTGTTGTACCACCAGCCACAATCTTTCCAGACCCATCTATCCAGTGGCTACTTAAATGCCCAACACGCCTTTCAAACTTAACTGTCCAAAACAGAATTCTTTATATCTTCTCCCCAAATTCTATCTCTATTCATCCTCCCCATCACCACCAAGTAAATGTTAAGTAGTTTTTTTATGATAAACGGTAAATGATTCATCTTGTAGCTCAAACGAAAAACCTAGATGTTACCCTTGTTCGTAGTTTTCCCCTCACCACCTATCCAAACCATGCACAATTCCTGTTCTCTGCCACTGAAACGTATCCCAAATCCAGCACTTTTTTCCACCTTCACTGTTACCACTCTAGCTCAAGTCATCATCATCTTTCATTTGGAGCATCCTCAGTGGTGCTTTTCACAACTTAAGAAATCCTTCCCAGAAAGATGAGAAAGTAGTGATGGCTACACAATCACATGAATACTACTGAACTTGTTCATCTAAAAATGACTAAAATGGTTAATTTTATGTTCTGTGTATTCAACCACAATGAAACAAAAAAGAGATTTCCTAGAGACAATATAGCCTCCTATATCTTTTCCTAACTGTAACGGTTTACACATGTCTTCCATATCTAGGGCTTTAATCTACCTGGAAATGACTGTTTAAGTGGAATGAAGTAGGAATCTAATTTTGTCTGTATTCTGTATGGATCTCACATATCTCTTCTGTCCCATGATTCTGTTTTTCAATCCCTGAGCCAATACCAGTTATGAAGACAGTAGTCTTAATTATTATAGCTTTACATTAAGTTTTGATATCTGAGAGAAAAAGACTTTATTTTTCTTCAAAACTGACTTAGCTATTCTTGGTCCTTTACCTTTCCATATGTATTTTAGATTCAGCATGTTAAATTCCATGAAAAACCATACTGTAATTTTAATTGGAATTGACTAAACTTGTAGAATTGGGGAAATCAGACATCTTTATGATATTGAGTCTTGCCAGCCATGAATACTGTACATCTCTCCATTTACTTGTGTTTTCTTTTATATTTCAATAGAGCATTTTAGTCCCTAAAGGACTATAAAGCTTTCATTTATTTCTACATAACTTTAGTTTTTGAATACTGTTATGAATAATATCTATAATTTTTAAAATTCCTAGTTAGTTATTGCTGGTGTATATAAGTTATTTTTCATTCAAAAATATTTCCAAGCTAAAGGCCCCTTTTTTCTTTTCAGTTTATTGAATCATCCTTCCCTTTCCCATAAATTTATCTTTCCTTTACCTTATATGAATGCATGTATATGTATACATACATATGTACATTTTCCAAGGCTACCACACTGTTTTAAATACTATAGTTTTATAGTATATTTTGATAGCATTATCCTCTGTCTCAAACTCTTCTTAGTTATTTATGCCAGTTTACTCTTTCTGATAAATGTTACAGTCATTTGGCAGGAGAGCTGGTCCCTCCCAGAGCAACCAAAATTATACAATCTGGGGGCTCTGAAGGCCACTGTTGACACCGCTAACCAAAGTAGCCCCTCCAATCACTCTTTATCACATCACCATCTGATAACTTCTTGTTAAGTAATTTTAGTGTCTCTCTCCCCACCCACTATAATTAGTTGCTTGTTTACCCCTGTATCCCCAGAGTCTGTAACAGTGTCTGGCATATATTCGGTGCATAAAAATATTTGTTAAATAAATGAACGGAGGTTTAAAATCCAGGTAATTTAGAGAAATAGGAAGAAGAGCAAATGAGGGTGAAAGATGAGAACTAGTTCAGTCTGAGAATTGTTGTTTATATAGAGTAGTCACGGGTCACTCATTAACGTGCAGGCAACAGGCCGGCACCGGGTAGCACAAGAGTGGAGGTTCAATGTGATGGAATTGACGACATGGTCAAGGAGGAGAATGCATGCAAGAAGACAAAAAGCAAAGGTACTTGGGAAGAACTACACTTAGGGACAAATCAGAGAGCACGCTGGCACACAACAATATGGATACCAAGGGGGCAGGGGTGGAGATTTGAGGGATAGGTAAGGGGAAATAAATGGAAGTCAGATTCGTAAATCATGAACAAAGTAAAAAGCAGCATCAACTCAACTGGGTAAGTACAATTTAATCTAAGGGATAGAAAGCATAAACCTTTTATCTCCGCTGGTAAAAAGAGAGGTATCAGACTACAGACCGGAATTTGGGGAAGGAATTAATTTTTGAACCTTCTGGGGTCTCTCACGTTAAGATGACCGTTACCAAGCTTAGAGAGCCATTAGCATTCAAACTATTCAACCTCCCAGATTAGAGCTAGAAGCTGGGGTCTGGACGCTTCCAATTTAGCTGAGGACACTGTACCGGCCTTATTACCGTCATTCCGTGACTACCGGCGCCTGGATTGAAGGTACGGCACGTGCTCTTTGGGCCTCAGAGCACAATCGAAGGAGTAGCGCTGCTAAGCTTCGGAGAGAGACCTTTATGCCCCGCAGAGGGTCAACAGGTCAGTCGGGGGCTTAGCAGTCTCGCTGGGGCGCCCCGATCACTCCCGAGCCGCACCGCGTAGCCCCGCTCCCAGTTCCCCCCTTGCCGGGCTTTGCTGATGCTCTCGCTTGCCCCAACGAGCACTGCTTCCCCTTCCTACCTGCCGGCATATGGACTTGGCCTGTCCCCAGCCGCTCACCGCTGCGCCCACCTTTGTCCACGCTCCCCAGCGCGCCCTCCACCCAGCGGCGGGCCGCACGTGACCCCGCCCCTAGGGCGCCGCGTACCGCCCCCTCAGCCCAGCCCGCGCCCCGCCTCCCACCGGCGCGCTCCACCCACTAAGGCGACGCCGACGCGATGACGTAACGGTGCAGGCGCAGTCTGTCGGCGACGTCTAGAAGCTGCTGAATCTGCGGGCGGGAGGTATGTGTAGTCAGTCTGCTCTCCAAGCGAGAGATTAAGAGGATGCGTGGGAGGCAGAGGGGTCCCGAAGAAGGAGAGGAGAGGGAGAAAAGACGCAGAAATTCGTCCTCCAGGTGCTGGGCCGCAGGGCCGTGTCTCGCATTCTCTCCCGGCCCTTTCAGACGGGGTCTGGCGGCCCTCCTGTAGTAATTGAACCGTGAATTTCCTGGGGGGCGGGGGGAGGGGCATTCCCCGCGCGCAGGTGTATATAAATTTAAGGGTCAAGTTGGCGTGCACTGGGTGGGTTCCTTTCCTTCTAGCGCAGATCCTTGGGCATTTGGTAAAGGAACACAAGTCTGGAGGCCTGCTTTGTACTTTTTTTTTGAGGGGCGGGGATGGCAGAAGCGACTGCTTAATTTCTTCGAAGGCTGTCCCCTGTAAAACGAGATGATTCAACTCAATATATAATTTTTAAGGTTCCTTTCAAAGCTACCAATCTGTGATTCTTGCCTCCCCGGATCTTATTTTTATCATATTTCTGGTTGGGAAGAGAAATCTGTTGACTAAGGTTTTGAAAAGTTGGGTTGGGCACACTGGTGTAGTTAGACCACTTGCTTTCATTAGGATTGACTGGGTGGAATTTGTTTGAAGTAAAATTTATGTATTAATATTCCATTAGACTCACTTAAATTTTGTTCAAGATCAGACTATATGTTCTCTTAATGTTAGCCCTATGTCTTTTATAGACTTTAATGTTTAAGCTTTATCCACTATTTCGCCTCATTTCGGAGATAAATTTCCAGTGTATTGAAGTTGATGCTTTTGAATTTTATGTCACCGTTTCCCTTTCATTAACATTTTTAAGGTCATCTGCATCTTCTGTCTGAGGAAAAGATGGTCAACGTTTTGAAAGGAGTACTTATAGAATGGTTAGTAATTTTGATACTTAATGGGTTTTTTTAGAATTGTTTTAAGATCTGAACGAATCAAGTCTCTCAGCTTTCGCAGCTTCATTTTTTCTTACTTATAGAACAAGTGGGACAGATTTTGTTACCAGGTTTCTCCCCGGTGCCAGATTTCAATGCCTGTTGAGTTGATGTGATTGGCATTACTTCCAACAAGTTTCAACCACAGGCAGCGTATTCGTTAGATTAACCCTCTTTAGAGGAACAGTGCTAGTGTTCTCGAACCATCAGGGATTGGCTAGAATTTTAGGGTCTGCCCCAGTCTTCACTTTCACAAACTCTGGTCTTTTAAAAAAGAGGGGGAAAAAGCGAGCCAGTTGAAGTTTGCTTAAACTAGTTGTACATTTCAGAGAATTAAAACTTTAATGGTCAGAGTTGACTTCTTCAAAGCAAGTTAATGTATGCCTTAGTTATCACTCAGTCTGAAAATCTGAACTACTGACCAGTCTTGCTCAATCTCCACTTCTTTGCTTGACAGTAATTCCGGAAATTCTGCTCTGTGAACACTCCCATTGTCTGACAGTACTGCTGTCCATGTTTCAGTTTCGCAATGGAGGATTGTTTTGCACCAGGACTACTTACATTTTATTTTGTAGATAAATACTGTCCTTGCAGGTGTAGCCTGTAGAATTTTTCAAAAGGGTAACTGTGTTCCCAATGATAAATCTTCCAAAAAGATTCCAGACCTAAAAAATAACAGATTCAAAGGGTCATGGCTGGGGCTGTTGGGTACTTTTTCATGATCAGGTGCATATGTTGGGATGGTAACTGGAAAAATCCTTCAGTTTCCCTCATGTCTGTATCTGATGTGAAAAAAAAGATTATTAGTAATACAGATCTGCATAAGTTTATTACTCCTAATATCTATTGGTAGATTATGTGAAGCAGGTATATTTGAATACCGAATTTGATTAAGTCTGGAGTTTATAGGAAAACCACTCAAAGATCCCCTAGAACTACTTCCATTGTCCCAGTGATTCTCCAAATACCAGTCACATCACCATGCAAGATCATATAATAGCCTAGATAGTGCTGTTTCACAAATTTAGTCCAGGCAGCCAGCAAAAGACTTCTCAATAGGCTGACCAGGCATACCATTTCAAATGGGACAGAAAACAATGGTACTGTCCCATTTGAAACGGTACAAATGGTCAGCCTACTTCACCCTGAATTAAAGGTTATGACATCTTACCAAGTTGTTTGTACAGTGCTGCCAACATAAGCAAACAATGGCACGTTCGTGAACTTTGGGGTACGACAATAGCACTGATGGCCGTTCCAGAAAAAGAGGTCCAAAATTTCTTTGAAGGGTGGACTAGGAGCTGGCATTGGTGCATAGCTTCCCAAGAGGAGTACTTCAAAGGTGACTGTAGTGACATTCAGCAATGAGGTACGTAGCACTTTTTCTAGGATGAGTTTCCAAAATTAGTTGTCTAACCTCGTATGTCACATTGGCAACTTGGGACCTGTCGTTCTGGTTAACATGTCCCCTATGGTGGCACTTTCTTTCTCTTAAGACCCTACACATGTAGCAAGTATCTGTTGAACACCTACAATATGCTGACCCCTTATTTACATACCCATCTCTCGGGATGGACAAAATCCAAATTCAGAAAAGATTTTGGAAAAGGCCTGTAAGAGGGAAATGTAAGTGAACAAAGCCATTTCACATCAATTGTCTAAAACATTCTGTTAGCAGGACATACAGAATTTATGGAGAAATAAGTTTTAAATTGGTCATGTAATTATATGTGTTAGCTGATTATTATCAGAAAAAATAGTTTACCATTGACTAAGCCAAGATTATCATTCTAATGGGATAGACGGTCCTGACAACTTTATCCAATTGACCAGTTAATTGATTTACGGCTGCGTGCTCAAGAAAAACTTTGTCCCCCTGCTTAGCTAAGTAGAAGAATTTAAATTAGGGGTTTTGAGAATAATGAGTTAGCACCAGAAACAACTTTTTCTGACCTATCTATGGGGCAGGGCCAACATCTCATTACTGAACTTACTCCTGAATCCTGGTGTGCCTTACCCTCCTTCCTTAGCCTTGGATGTTGCATACTTGTTTTCCTCATTTACCAGTCTGTCTCTGAACCCCTCTTGTATGTGGGGTTCCTGTGCACATGAAATGCAATTTCATTTTCTCCTCTTAATCTGGCTCATGTTGATTTGAATATTCAACCAGCCAAAAAAAACAGATGAGGGAAGCAGGAATTTTCCCTCTACCCCATGTATGCAAATGGAAAAAATTTAGAAAACACAGATAACATGATTCAAAACACAGATGTGAGTCCTCTGACACTTCTTGGTTTCCGTTCTTTGGATTTTATTTCATTGAAATGATGTAAATGTATTTCATCTAGAAGGATTCTGGGGATATAGTAGTCTTCAGAGCCACTTAACTCTGTGAGCTCTAATCCCTCTTTTGTAACAGCCAATTACTAGCATAAATGGGTGTCGTCTGTGAATGCACTGAGCTCAAACAGTAACAAGATACTATATCACATTTGGACAGCACTTGTTTTAATGTCCATGTTTGTCTTCATTACTGTGTTAGATTTGGATCAAAATTCATTTTAAAGGGCTAACAAAAAACAGTTGTTTGTCCTGTTGTGTAAAGCTCATCCTTCTAAGAAACCTGAGTGTGATTTTTATAGAAAATACTGATTCCTGTAGGACCTGAGACAAAAAGGGCCTGGAGTGGGCTTTGGCCTTACTATTCACTCTTGTTCGGGTGCTCGTCCCCTACATCACCACAGCTTGCTCACACCTGGGTTTTGTTCAGATGTCACCTCCTCCGTAAGGCCTTCTGGTACTCCCTAATTTAAACTTGCAAGATCCTGTCATTTTCATCACTGCCGTTTCTCGTCCTGCTTTTCTGGGTTGTGTGTGTGTGTTTATCATAGTTCTACCGCTAGAGTGTAAGCTCCATGACGTGGAAGGTGCTCGTTTTGTTCACTGCTGAATCCCCAGGACTGGAATACTGCCTGGCACATGATAGGTACTCAATAAATAGTTATTGAATGAGTGAATGAGACTTGAAGTAGCAAATTTACTACTACTGAGCATATCAGTTCCACACATTAGTATTGTCATTCTAATACTGCAACCATCAAAGTTAACTGAATTTTGCCAAAAATTCACTTAAGTGAGTAAGTAGCCTAAGTGTTCTGAACACAGCTATAACATAAACATGCTAGCAACTAAATTTAAAATCTCTGTCAGTTCTGACATGGCCGGATCTGTTCACATCATTTTACAGCACAGTAAATTATCAATAAAATTGTAGTGGTAATTGAAAGTAAGACCATTAGGAAGGCTTGACTTCGTTAATAGTTAACTGTGCTGTGAACCACGCTGCTTTAGTGGTCAAATCCTTTGCTTTGTCAGCTTCACTTATACTTAGGTTTGTACTTGAAAGAAGTGAAACATACTGTTTTCATTCAGTTACACTGACCTCTTTTGCACTGTTGTCTTTGTAGTTGATGTTGACATTCATAAAAACCGAAAATTGTGTAAGATTATACATGCTCTAAGAATTTAAAAAATCTGTATGCACCTTGACATTTTATATTCATTTTTGCTAAACGCATTGTGTGCTGTGTTAGATCTAGAGTGTCCTTTGTCATGGCTTTTCAGGACTTTTATGAAAGAGACTTCTTCCTGTAAATCCAAGAGAGTAGCCATTCCCCCCTAAAACTCTTCTACTCATTCTAAACTAAAGCCACAAATAACTACAGTTGAATTTGGAGCTCTTCTTTGAGTTCAGCATTCTCAAAGAGATTTTGTTAGGATTTCCTTAAAGATTCTGAATGATAGTTCAGACTTACAAGTTTCAGACTTTTAAGGAAAGGGGAAAAAACAGTATCCACAGCAAATCAATACTGTCCTTGGCATTTTTCTCCTTTAATTTCCATGACAGTTCTGTTTATGTAGACTCACTTTGAGGCTGTGGGAGGTCAAGTACATACTAAGGGCACACAGTAAGGAATAAAGCCAGGGCTGAATCCAGGTTTAACGCTTGCTGTAGTATACACCCTGCTTTATCAAAGTGACGATTTAGCTGCTTTTATAAATTAATTTGTCACTGGTGAGATAGCAAAAAGCTCTTGGCTTTTTAATGTAATAGTCACAGACAAGTAAGGGGAAATCAGTTAAGGAGGCTGGGATACTAGGCCCTATTAACTACAAAGCTTTGAACATTACTTTTTCACTTGTCAGTGACAAATTATTCTTTTAAAATCTTACTGACCTCTTTCTCATAAACTTGCCCTAACAGTTCTAAAATGAAGCTACATCTCTGAATCATTAACACTTGAGGCAAATAGGGAGTAACAGTTTAGAACTTTTTAAAGTAACCTGAAAATTCTATATGCTCAATTCGAATCGCTTGGATTCTGGTATAATTTGACAGTAAGGTCTCTCATCGTTGTGTGTTTATCTCTGCAGTGACCCTGCCATGAAGCAGTTTCTGCTGTACTTGGATGAGTCCAATGCCCTCGGGAAGAAGTTCATCATTCAAGACATTGATGACACGCATGTCTTTGTAATAGCAGAGTTGGTTAATGTCCTCCAGGAGCGTGTGGGTGAATTAATGGACCAAAATGCTTTTTCTCTTACCCAGAAGTGAAAATATTAGATAGTGACCACTTAGGAATTAAAAGTAACAAATGTAAGAAACTGTCACCATTCGGTCGGTATCTTATGTGACTGGTTAGACTTAGAGGATTGCTTAGAAGCATGCTGTGGGAAGGACGGGTGTCGTTTGTTCAGAAGAAGCCCCTGAACTGATTTTCTTCTGTTTTGGTGTTTTGTTTGTTTTGTTTTTTTAGTACATGTACCCTAGAATTAAAAAAAAAAAAAAGCTTTAACAGCTATAATTTGGCTGTCATTGTCCTTTATTAAAATATAAATGTAAATAGTTTTCCTACCTTTTAATGCCAATTTAATACATTACTAACATAATGGAATATGCTTTTTAATTATCATTGTGGCCTAGATAATGTTTTGCTTATAACTAGTGTGAGTTTTTGTAGTATGGATGTGGTTGGTTCTGTTTCAACTAGAAAATTCACATGAGTTTTTAATCAAAATGTAACATAAATATGGAAAGTGCACAAACTGAATTTCCACAAACCGAACATACCTCTAAAACCGCGCAGATCACAAAAAAAAAATCACCACCGTCCCAGAAGCCCTTTCACAGACACACCTGGCTGTCACTGTCCATCCCAGGTAAACACTGCTGACGCTCAGTAGCACAGATCAGGTTTGCTTATTTTTAATCTGTATCCGTAGAATCCCACAGCATCTACTCCCTTGTGTGGCATTTAAATTTGTGAGGTTCATCCATGCTATTGCATGATATTATATAGGTGACCCTTGAGCAACAGAAGTCCACTTACACGTGGATTTTTTTTTCAATGAATACTGTAAATGTATCTTCCATAGGAAATTCTTCATAACATTTTCTTGACTCTAGCTTACTTTACTGTAAGAATGCAGTATATAATACACATACAGAATATGTATTAATCAACTCTTCATTATTGGTAAGGCTTCCAGCCATCAGTAGGCTATTAGTAGTTAAGTTTTTGGGGAGTCATAAGTTTTATGTTGATTTTCAACTATGTGGGGGTTGACACTTGTAACCAGCACCACCCAACCCTACTGTTCAAGAGTATTTTTGTTCTCATTGCTATATGGTACGTATGCCATTGTTTGCCTCTACCGCACTAAAGGTATTTTGGTTAATTAATACATCAGTCCAGAAAGTTAATAACTAATTCATTAAAACAATTAGAATTTGATAAACATACATAAAAAATTTTTACCACTGTTAGTAGTCATACTGATTTTTCTTCAATGGCAAAATGTGTACAAAGAACTTTATTACATTTTTTTGAGAAACAATGGAAGTATGGGATCTAATTGCAAAATATACTGGCATTAGTTACATTGATATTCTATGGTTATTATAATAGCTTCTTCAATTCACTCAGTCCTTTACTTATTCATTCAAAAAATAATAAACGCCTACTGTGTCCTGGATGTAAAGGGTAGATACTATTGTAAAAATGATGGATGAGGCACCTGTATCAGGAATTCTTTTAACTTCAACAACAGAAGACCAGTGAAGAGTTGTTTAAAGAAGTTGGTTGCGTGTAACAAGAATTCTGGACAAGACAGTTAAGTGGTTCAACCTTCTGCTCTGACATCCTGTCATGTTGACTGTTCTTACTGGCTTACTGCCTCGTGGTCACAGATGGGGTCTGCCACTCATAGCAGCAGCCCAGTCAAGGAGAGGAAGCCTCTGCTTGCCAGCAGAGAAAATACAGAAGAACTTCCTCCTGGTGCACCTCTTTTTATCAGGGAGAAAAATCTTCCCCAGAATCTTCCCCGGTGTCCATGCCAGGACTACTCGTTGGCAAAGAGGAATGGAGTAATAATTAGATCAGTGACTCTACTTTTAAAATTGTCTGAGGTCTTGCCTACAAAATTCCAAATAATTTGTGTAGATACTGCCCAGTCCTGGTGTCACTTAGTCCCCTACCATGAGTGTGGGCTCTAGTGACTTGCTTCTAAGATTGGATTTGGACAAGGTGAGAAAGTAACTACAGTGAAGAAATCTGGAAAATACTACGTTAGCTAGTGATTCGGATTAACATCAGAGAGAAATCATATTGAGAGCGTATACCCCTAATGTGATGTGAGGAGAAGGGTACTTCACCTCTGGCATCCTAAAAAATCGATAACCCCAGTTTGTCTTAACCTTGAGAAAAGCATTAGACCAACTCAGATTTAAGGGAATTCTACAAAATACCTGGCCAGTACTTAAACTGCCAAGGTCATGAAAAACAAGGCAAGCCTGAAAGATTGCCACAGATCAGAAGAGACGAAGAAGACGTGATAACTAAATGTGAAGCGGTTTCCCACATGGGATCTGGGGACAAAAGGGACACTAGGTAAAATCTAAGAATCTGTATAAAGTCTGCTGTTAGTTAATAATGCTCTCTGCTTTTGCATATCCTTGAAAATTTCCATTAAAAGTTTTTAAATGAATATTTTATCCTAGTACATAATATGCCTACATTTGTTTCAATAAAAAAGTACAGTATAATGGTTAATAGGGTGAATTTGGAATTAAGAATTCTGTGTTTGAATCTGTTTTACCATTGAAGAGTTGTTGATGTGGGGCAAATTACTGAACTTTTCTAAGTCTTGGTCTCATTTTCTATAAAATGCCAGAAATAATAATGATAATAACCTTATGGGGTGGTTTTAAGGGTTAAGCAAGATAAAGGCTGTGACATGCATTGTTACAGTACATAGCAAGTAATAGGCACAAATGTGCCTTTTTGTACAACTTAGAAAAGGTGGCAGCTACATGACTTTGTGTCTGGCTTCACTGCTGATTGTGCCTTTGGGTGGAGAAAAAGGTGCCCCTTCTTTCACAGGATTCCTACCCCCACTCACCCTGTCAGCAAGATGCCCTTGTTGTGCAGCTGTAAGTGGTGACCTGAACCAACAGCACAAAAATTAGATGAAGATGTGATAGGACAGCAGGGCTGTTGATTCCTGCCTACCAGATCACTCAAGTTCCCTCAAGCAGGTAAACTGCTTCATTTGCTAACTTTATATAGCACGATGACTGAATTTATTCTGTTAGTACATCTACAGTCGTTAGGTAGCCACTTAATTTTAAATGTTCATTTTCTCCTTGTAAAAGCAATATATAACAAAAATAAAAGAATAAAGGAAAATATTAACCACAACCTCAACACCCTAACTCAAACAAAATTAGTATTTTCTATTTTTTGCAACTCTCTGGTGTGCTCTGCAGTTCTGTGGACGTCCCAAGCCATGCATTTAGAGAAGACAAGCCACATTCTAGAAACTAGTGTGCCAGCTGGCTTTTAACACCCCTGCAGCCACCTCATTCCCACACTTTTCCAGGCGGTTGTCTTCCCATGGTCTGTTAGTTTACTGATATATATATATATATATATATATATATATATATATATATATATATATATCAACAACTGAGGCTCCTGCCCCAATCTGTGAAACGCGGACCCCTGGTTGCTAACTTGCTTTCTCTCCCAACCCCCTCTTCAGGCAGTTGACCTGCTAAGATTTCCCACTTGGCTCAATCCAGAACCCAGCTCACCGTGAACTCTTCTGTCACCAAATACTATAGTCCAGAACAATTCCCTCCCTGCCTTGACCCCAGAGGATGGAATTTGGGTTCTTTTTCCCTTGTGTATATATCACCTTACTTGATTGTTATCTGCTTGGACCTTGTGGTTTAAGTCATTTCAACTTCAGGGCCTCAGAAGACCAACAGAATTCACAGCAAGTGCCCAAAGTCGTCTACCCATGCTGCCTTCACTGCAACCTGATTGCGTTGTGTCTCTTTGGACTTAGCAATTGTATCTGGTTTCTCTGGTTTCTGGCTGTCGGCTCCCCTTGAAGGATTTTGGTTTGGACTCGATTTGCTCTGCCTGTTCCAGGCTCAGAAGCAGACCTGTTCTGAGCTAGGTCCTGGGACACCCTCTAGGGCACCATTGTAATTGGATTATGCATGCAAATGTGTATCCAATGGTGATGTGACTATAACAAGCAGCTCCCCTTGTTACTCAATAATAACTTAAAAATCACAGATTTTAATGACTGCAGGGTATCTTCATGTCATGTCATAATTTACTTAGCTATATCCTTGTTGCTGGAATTTAGGTGATTTCCAGTATTTTGAGTAATGATAACTTGTACAAAAATTTTTTGGATTATTTCCTTAAGAAACACTCCAAGGTATAGAGTCACTGAGTCAAAGAATATCAGTATTTTTATGGCCCTTGATAATATGTTTCTAAAATTGCTTTCCAAAATTGTGGTACCAACTGAAAGTGCCACCAGCAGTGTTTAGTTTCACAGTACACTGACCAGATGTCATCTCATCATTCAGCAAACAGGGACTGTTTGGGGAGATCAAAACAGAATCCTTGCTGCCACCAAGCTCAGATTCCAATGCAGGAAAGAGATAGCAACCTGATAAAAACCCAAAATGTTGGTATATATAACATGCTACATGGGAGAGGTGGGAACACCTAACTCTGCCTAGAACTTCACAGAGGAGGTAACATTTATACTAAAACTTAAAGGATGACTAGTTCACCAGGCAACAGGACAGGAGAGGGATTTCAAACAGAAACAGCAACAGGGTCAAAATAGCAGAGTTGTGCAATGGTACATCATATTCAAGTAACTACACGCTGTAATAGGAAGGCTGAAGGGCGGATGGAGTGGTCGGGAGAGCGGCAGCTGGGGAGGTTCTGTAGGACCTTGTATTTCTATGATAGAATGCCTGAATCTTATCCTATAGGCAATGGAAGTCAGAAAATTTTAAGCAAAATAATTTCATAATTTACCTTTGTTCATTCTGATACAGATTTGTTTCTGGTATCTGTTTAGAAGGGTTAAAGGAGCCATTGGCAGGAGTGTAGAGAATGAACTGGAGTGGGAATGAACTAGAGGCAGGAGATCTGGTTAAGAAGTTGTCTCAACAGACCAGGTGAAAAATGAAGGGTCTCAACTCCCAAGGTTACAGTAGAGATGGAGAGGGCTATGGGGTTGTATGTGGGAGGAGTGAGAGAGATTGGTTAACCCATGCACCAAGACAAGCAAGAGCAGAAGGGTTATGGAGGAAATGTTTGATTTTGGAATGAAGTTGAGCTCATGCAAATGGAGAAATCTAGGGGCACTAAGATACATGATTGGGTGTTCAGGAAGAAGAAAAGTAAGATAGCAGTACAAATTTGGAAGTCAGTGTATGGGAGGTAGCTATAGTTCTGACTATTCCCTCTTTGAATTATCTGGGCATGACTGTTGCCTATTTAACTTTTGAGGGAGTCTTAATTTTTTTTTTTTTTTTTTTTTTTTTTTTGGTATGTGGGTAGCTCCCTGACTGGGAATCGAACCCAGGCCGCAGCGCTGACAGTGCCAATGCCGAAGCCTTAAGCCACTACACCATCAGGGAACTCCTTAATATTTTTCTTATAAATTTGGGTGAGCTTATATTATTATCATATTGGCCCAAAACTAAATGTCCCTAAAAACCTTTAGTTTCTATTTGAATCCTTTCACATTGAGGGAACATAAAGGTTTGATAAATTAATGTTTATGGGGTCAATAAGCTGTGTGAGCTGCAAATATGGAGACAGAGATAGGCAATAACTAATATATTTTAGCCTAAAAAAACAGGAGAGAGGAAGATGTATAGGACACATCTTACACTCAGAACAAATCAATGTAGAATGACACTGTTTAGACAGAATCATAGGTGGTGTCACCAAGTTAGACCATGTGTTCTTAATGAAGGGGCAGCGTATGCTAAAGATGTTTCTGGAGAAGTCAAGGTCTTAGGCAATAACAGAGCATGCACCTTGCTCCCCTGACCCCAGTCCTCTTGTGGTATCCTTGGCCCCCCAAAAAGTAGAGGATGCATTCTTTTTTTTTTCTTTTTTTTTTTTTTTGGTATGTGGGTAGCTCCCTGACTGGGAATCGAACCCAGGCTGCAGCGCTGACAGTGCCAACGCTGAAGCCTTAAGCCACTACACCATCAGGGAACTCTAGGACACATTCTTTTTAAGTGTATATGCATAGCAGTCACCAAGACAACATGTGCTGGCTCATAAAACAAGTCTCAATGAATTTCAAAGGATAGAGGAAAAAAAAAAAAAGAAAAGAAAACATAAATCAGAAATATCAGGAAGGGGAGTTCCCTGATGGTGTAGTGGCTTGGGGCTTCGGCACTGACTCTGTCGGCGCTGCGGCCTGGGTTCGATTCCCAGTCGGGGAGCTGCCCACATACCAAAAAGCAAAAAAAAAAAAAAAAAAGAAAGAAATATCAGGAAGGAAAGAGGGAATGTAATTATAGATTCATAGAAATTACTTGAAAAAATAAAATTGATCAAAGCCAACACAAGATAAAATAGAACAGCTGAACAACTATAGTTTTAAAGAAATTGAATGTTTAATAAAAAAATCTTTCCACAAATAAAATACTGGGTCCAGTGGAATTCTATCAAATGTTCAAGGAAGAAGTTATATACCCTTTTACTCAAACTTTTTGAGAAAATGGTTGAGAAGTGAACACTTCTTATGAGGCCAATAGAACGCCGACACCAAATTTGGACCAATATTACAGGAAAAATTATATAAAATCTCTCACGAGAATAAACACAACATCCTTACAAAATGTTACCCAATGGAATCTAGCAATATACAAAGAGATATATATTTTTAAAAATCAGCAATATAACAAGGATACTACATCATGATTAATTGAGCAAGGTTATTTGAACATTCAAAAATCAGTAAGTCTAACCACATTAATAGAATACAGAAGGCAAACCATGTGATCATCAGATATATGCAGAAAAAAAAATATAAGCAGAAAAATGATCTGACAAAATTTTACACATATTCATAATAACTTCACAAACTAGCAAAATATGGGAACTTCCTCGATCTGATACGTGCGTCTATTGAAATAACTGCAGTTAATATGTAATTGCAAAGGAATGAATGTTTCTCCTCTAAAATTGGGAACAAGGCAAGAATATCCACTTTTAGGATTTTTAATTGTTATTATACTGAAATCCTAGCCAGTCTAATAAGTAAGAAAACTAAATAACAGGCATGCAGATTGTAAAGGAAGAAGTACAATTGTTGTATTCACAGACAACTTAATTGTGTATGTTGAAAACCTCATAAAATCTTTAAAAAGACAACTAATAATTGGATTTATAATGGCATAGTCATAAGACACAAGATCAATAAACAAAAATTTTCTGTACTGAAAAACTAAAAGATGAAATTATAGAAATACCATTTACAATAACATTAAAATATCAAATACAGGAAAGAGAAGTCACATTAGGTGGTGAACTGATTATGCATCAAGTTGACAATGCACTGTAGAATTGTATGCCTGAAACCTATGTAATCCTTGCTAACAGATGTCACACCAATAAGTCTAACAAGAAAAATGAATTTAAAAAAAAAATCAAATACACAGGAAATAGATCCAAACATGTATCTCAGCTTCCTCACCCATGAAATGAAGATCATAGCTGTTTCTCCCTCATATAGTTGTTGTTAGGGTTAAATAAATCGTTATATTTTAATACTTAGAATACTTCCAGGTAGGTCCTAAGTCCTGTGTAAATGTTAACCCAAATCTCAATATACATATAATGTGGAGTTTTAAAGTTATTACAGCATTTAATGTGAAATCTTTTCCCCTGCCACAAAGAAGGAATTTATGACTCATTAAATTTATGACACTGTGTTAACATCTGTTAAAATTTTCAGTCTTGACCAGGAGTCTGATAGCATGGTACTGAAGAAGTTATTCCAGTAGGAGGCGCTCTGAGCAAGAATTTGAAGAGCAAGCACCCTATTGCCTCTGCTTTGGGGATCCAGACTTCTCCGTGGCCTAGAATTTGTCTTTCCTTGACTCTCTGTGTGTTACTGAAATACAGTGTTACTACAAACTACGCATATATTTTCTTCTCAAGCAGCAGTATATTGAAATAAATGACCTTTAATATAGATTTCTGACTTAATTTCTACCAGAGAAATAATGCATTTTCCTTGTATTGGAAAAAATAAAGTGTACTTTATAAGCATCTACTCTTAGGGATTATAAACAGTATCTCTCTATTTATTATTTCCTTCTTTTGAGACCACTACGGACACCTTTATAGAGGCTTTCTTGGCCTCAGACCTCAAATTCATCCTTATGCTTCTGTACTTCCTTTACTATTAGAGAAAGGCCACACACAGAGACTAGAGAACTACGGTTTCATCAGTGAGAGCCATTTTTGTTATTGTGTTTTCATTTTTATTAAATTCAAAATATTTTTCTATTCTTTTTTTACTTGTTTTTAACTTGTATAGTCTTTAGAAGTACACTTTTCTGAGGTATATTTGACAATGAAGAATTGTATATAAGCAATACAATTTGATGATTTAATATATATACACACTGTGAAATAATCACCACCTTTGAGTTAATGAACATAACCATCTCTTCAGATAGTTACCACTTTAGCAAGAGCCATTTTAAATAAGTTACCTTAAATAAGACAGAGTATTTTAGACTAAAATTAATATTTTCCCAATAAACCTCAATACCTTAATGTGTGGACTGCATACATATGTAGCTTCCTTCCTGTGTGGTGCCAGCATCATGAGTTTTTACATTTTTGTCATTTATCTCATAGGTGCCCTTGAAGAGCTTGATTTAAAATCGAGTCAACTAAAGGGGACATGTCTCACTAATTCAGGTTGCTAGGCAACTAGTCTACTTCTGTATTGCATCTCTTCTATTGCCCAGGATATGTGGGAAGGTTAGCAGAAAGTATGTACCATTTAAGACACACACGAGAGTATATACAGGGTCTGGCACAAATAATGCTCCCCCGCTTTTTGAATTTTTTAAATTAAATTTATTGGGATGACATTGGTTAGTAAAATTATATAGGTTTCAAGTGTCCAATTCTACAGTACATCGTTCACGTGTTGCATAATAATGCCCCTTTTTAATTTACAAAATCATAAGCATGTAATTCTGTAGCATAACAATAGCATAACTATATTAACATAACCACTGTAAAGAGGGTGTTACTTCTGCCGGACCTTGTATTTTAGGAGAATCATTTCTGGGGAAACGATCTAATCTGTGGACTTCGCATTGTCTTATTTCTCCAACCCAACTTCCTATTTCATCTTTCAGTCTTAGGAAGACAAAATTGATATTTAGAGTTCTTTGGAGAAATGGAGAAATGTCAATGTATATTTCTTTCTCATCTTCTAAAATTTTTCATTAAGATCTAAGTTTTTCTTAAAACTAATATCAAAACCAAGTATCTTTCATAATGTCATACCAATTGATTATTTCTTATTATCACCATATGTATTTAGGTTTGCAATAACAGAACTCCAGAAGGTGATGATTTCCTGTGGGGTCCATTGCCTATAATTACATGTGCTTAATTTAAAATGATTACTTTTATGTGATTTTACTATTTAGAGATAATGGATTTTTTATCTCATATATTTTTACTTTTAAAATATGCTTTAAAAACCTAAAAACAGTACTCATTATTAAAATAGCTCAATATAGAATCCTTAACTTTATTAATCACTTTATTTAAAAGATCAGAAGATAGCAAGACAAAACTAGTCCAATCACCGTTCCAAGCTGAATCTTCTTTATCACATCTCACACACCTGCCAAGCAGCTGCCCAATGTATTTATTCTTGAATACCTCCAGTTGTTACTTTACTTAAAAATACCAGAAATAAATACTAGTTAACATGTGAACTTTGCCCACAAATGTTTAGTGCTATTTTATTTCACACTGTTGTATCTTTTGCATGAACACCTAATTTATTAATTTTCATCCATCCATCCATTCATTGATTTGTTTGTTCATTCATTCAGTTAGTCATCACACATTTAATCACTATTTGCCATTGTTCCAGGCACCAGAGGTGGGCATACAATAGTAAACATGAAACTTGCTCTTTTTTCTCCTAAGGTCAAATTTTTTTCTGATGCCTGCTCAGGGTTTTAATACTTCAAGGTAGCTTAGCATCTATAATAACATTAGCTATAGGTTTTTAGCGGCTTCACAAAATAAAATTTATTTTGCACTTTGTTAGCAGTAAAGCATAGGTATTTCTTATTAGTGGTCAGCTGTCCAGCATGAATGATTCAGAAACTCAGGCCCTTTCCATCTAGTGGCTTCGTTCCCTGGGTTCTCAAGTTCTTTGCTTCTAGCTGGCAGCCAGGGGAAGAGATAAGGTGGAGAAGCTTACCCACTTCTTACCTGCCTTTGCCAGAAATGACACACATTGCTCCTTCTCACATTCCATTGGCAAGCATCAGTCATATGGCCCCATCTGGAATCAGGGTGGGGTGAGGGGGCACTAAGAAATGTCTTCCCAGGCTGGGCCAAGACTTCCTAATTACAGCTCTTATCACTTGGAAAGGCTTTTGGTGGACAATTAGCCATCTCTGCTACAATATCCAAAACTTGCATTATTTTGAATAAGTTTACTTAAATGTCAGTAAATCATTCATTGCTGGGACTCACCTCTTCTGTAGTCTGACATTTAAATAGCACTGAAGTACTTAAATCTTTCAGAGAGTCTCTATTTAGTTTTTTATATTAACAAAAGTTATTGAGTACCTAGTAAGCGATTGTCTTTGGAGCTTAATTGTGTAGGTATGACTTGATATTTATATCCATTGGTCTTATTGCTAAACATCTGGGAAGATTACTCAGCTAGTAAGAGCAAAACCAAACTTAAATTGCTTAAGCGAGTGGGAGATGCATCATGACAGAGAACATGAAGTTCCAAGATAGTGAAAGTGCGTAGAACACACGGCAGCGTTGGCGGGCGTCAGTGGGTCAGGCTCCTCTCCTGGTCACCAGATGGCAGCAGCGGCCCAGCCACCGCGTCCTCGGCCCAAGGAGCAGCCCGCACTTTCTCAGGTCTTCCCTGCACATTCCTAAAGTTTAAGGACCCCAGAAAGCTTTTGAAAAAAATAATGTGGGTTATATCTATTGATATTTACCATTTTATAAATTAAAACTGAGAAAATTAAAAAATAGTTAATTCACGTATAATAATAAACTGTTACGTGTTTACATTTTTATGAAAAAAAACAAGTATGTTTTCAAAAATAAAAAATTCAAAGGCATTCCCTGGTGGTGTAGTGGCTGGGCTTCGGCGCTCTCAACACTGCAGCCTGGGTTCGATTCCCAGCCCGGGGACCACCACTGGGGAAAAAAATGTTTTGAGTGAGAAGAGTGGCATTTTATATTTTTTATACATCACGTAAGTGGCTTAGTAGAGGACAGGTAGGTTCTCACGTCAGCTTCTGAGTTCAGTCCATGGTGGATCTGACACCCTGTAACCTCTGTGGAAGACCCGTGTACATCCGTGAGAGACAGAAAGACGCAAATGACATCTTTGTAGAAGTATAAACACAGACCCCACCGATCCCTGGTAAAGGGGGTCCCTATGTGTCATTTTAGGAGCTAAGAAGCTGTTTCCAGAAGCTTCCCCAACAGACTACCCTCCTGTTGTATTGGCCAGAACAGGATCACTTCTTATTTCTAAGGAAAGAGTAGAATCTGCAGCATTGCCTTTTCCCAGCACTGAGGAGTGTTAGAAGGCAAATGGCTCAGCCTCCAGCCCCAGGGTCTCTGACTCAGGGAGTTTGGGGTGGAGCCTGAGAACGTGCCTTTCTAACAATTCCCAGGGGCTGCTGCTGGTGCGGGGACCCACCATGAGAACCAGTGGGTCAGACTCATCAGGGATTGGGTGTGGCCAGGCTTCCTGGAGCACACCAGTATGTGGAGGGCATGGATGACAATAAATTGGGGTTCACGAGCAAGCAAGAGGGGAGAATGGCTATTGGTACAACTGTTCGCCATATTTATATCCTCAGAAAAATTATGCTGGACGCCTCTGAAATAAATACTTGAACATCAGTGCTATTAGTAACTTTTTATTGGTTACTGAGGTCAAGGAAGGAAAAGGGTGGGTGAGGTAGAGATGGAGATTTCCTTCTAGAGCCCCGCCTTTCTCTCTCCCCCTGTAGCCCTCCTCCCTAGCTTAAGAAACGTAAATTGGATGACTTTGATATGGAGAAAGTAAATGTTAAGGGGGACATATGCCTCTTGCAAAGTCATTTTGCTACTTGATATTTTCGGAAGTGTACTGAGGCTAAATTGCGTGCAGCCAGGCTCCATAGACCCTTGCAGTTAACTGTGATCTTCACTTTCAGATGACTTAGTTTGCAAAATGAAGCCTTCCTTTCAGTAGATTGATATAAATCTTTCAAACTATAGAGAAGCCATGGGTTAGGGAAGGGCGCCATATCTTTCTCTCCATGAACGATTTCATTGAAAAACCTGTGGGATTTTATGCTAGGCACTGGAGAGGGTCAGGGGCCAACACCCCCTCCCCATTTTACAGACTGAGGAATGAAGGCCAGGACCTGTGACCATGTCTAGTCTTCAGTTCCAACCAGTTCTTCCATGTGGTGGCTAAAACAAAAGCTATAACAAATAGGACATATTAAATAAGAGATAAGCCCAAAGTGTTTGAAGGTGTGTGATATGTGAGTGAAGTCACGTTCACTGTATGTAGAATGCCTCAGCTGCAAGCCTTACCCCTCCGCCTGTCTTCAGTCCCAAACATTCCAGCCCTCAGCTCCCAGCTTCAGGGCTCTCATTCCCAGCAGCTGATGTCCCCACCAGTGTCCTCCTGACCAAGACCAGCTGCGGGCCACAGGTTCTATCTGCTCTGATCTCTCAGTGCCTTCCCGTCAGAGGCCTCCTAGCCCCAGGCTGTCCCGGCCTTGATGTTTTGTTTTGGTTTTTTTTTTGGTGGTTCCCTGGCTGGGAATCGAACCCAGGCCACGGCGTTGAGCGCGCCAAAGCCTAGCTACTACACCACCAGGGAACCCTGAAACCTTGATGTTGAAGCTCAAAAGAACTTGTGAGGGTCATTGATCTCTTTTATGAGTCACCCCTCCTCCTTCCCAGAGACCAATTTTGCATGTCAAGAGGTGAAGCAGTTTTAAGACATTGCCAGGAAAAAAAGAAAAAGTTTGCCTAAGACAACGGTGCCTGCCCGCCCTAACGGCTGCTTACTGAAGGCCACTTCAGTACCTTTTAGGAGGCATTGGACTACTCTGCTTGAATAAATAAGTATGCCCAGCTGCATTTACCTACAGGGTCTGCTCCGAATTCAGGGCTGCCTGAGCTAAAGGACACCTACCTCAGCAACGAAAGGATGAGGGTAAGGAGGATGGCCCTTCACCTGTGGGGCAAAGTATGGCAGCCTGCTTGCCTCTCTTCTCCTAAATGGGAGGAGACAATGACAAAAACCCTCTTTTTAAAACCACTTTCTGACCAGCCCCAGATGCAGGCCCCAAGTTCCTTCTGCCCTGCTCTTCAGGCCTCTGAACTGAGGGCCCCAAGACAGCAAAGCAGACGTCCCCACCTTTTACCTTTTTCCCAAGGGAGCCGAATAGCACGTCTGGTCCTAGACATTGGTGCTTGTGCTCCCTTTGCTTAGGGGGCACTCAGCATAGGCTGACTAGATGTCCCGTTCTGAATGGGACAGTACTGTCCCATTGCAAACAGGACGTCTGGTCAGCCTACTGACACCTTGAATTTAGCCCAGCGAGACTAGGCTGACCATGCGTACTGTTTGAAACAAGACAATACTATTGTTTTCTGTTCCTTTTAATGCAGCAGGATGGGGAAGAGGGGACAGTTAGCTGAGGACAGGCTCTAGACTCTGGGACTGAGAGGAGGAGGAGCTTGCAGGTGCTTCCCATGTGTCCAGCCTGGCTCACCTGAGTAAAGGCAGAGACACAGGTGGACTCAAGGCTATTTGATAAGGCTACCACTTCCCTGATGGGTCACCGTGTTACGATGCTCTTCCTTATCTGAACCAAATCCACCTTCCGTAAACCCTCACACACAGGCTCTTATTATGGACAATGCTTGGTCCAAAGTAGCAGCTCAATAAATAACTACACAGGAATAGTGTGTTCACGTGATCCTATTCTTCTGCCTCTTCCAGGTTAAGCATTCCTGTTTTCCTTAACAGCTATTTATAAAACTGTGTAACAGTATAACACAGCTTCTGGAGTTCTTCCCATCCTGGTCATTCTTCATAGGTTGGGCAGCTACCTATCAATGTCCTTAAAATGTGACTGCAGTAGTGTCCAGACCTGAGAGAGACAGCTGGACGTGCTGGCTAGGCGAACGACAGCGGACTCCGGGTGCCTCCTCCTCATTCTGAATGCTGTCTGTCCGTAATGAAACCGAAGCTGCCACTGGCGTTTTGGGCTCTCAAGACCTAGTGGAAAGCAAAAGGCTCATCTTATTCTCCAAAAGCTCTTGCTCCTTTGCCATGGACCCCATCTGGGATCGTTTCCCAAACCCTGAGCTGAATGCCTTGGTGACTGAAGGGCTTGAGTCAGCAGAAACATTGGGCTCTGAATGGCATCGTGGCCAGGAGGGAGGGGAGATGTGACCAGGGATGCTGCATGATGGGGAGGCAGGAAAGAGGCCCCGAGAGAAGAACTGCCTGATCTTTAGTATTTGGATGCCTTAGAGTAACATGACGGGGAGAGAAGAGTGCGAAGCAACGGGGAGGGAAAGGTGCAGAGACGAACCAGGCAGCTGGCTGCCATTCCTGACCTCTCGTGCCTTCAGGCCGGGCCTTGGAGCGGGGCAGTGGTGCTCAGCCGTGCTGCCAGCCCCTAACTCCTTCAGGTGCAGAGTGAGCTGTTGATGAGTATAAAATATTTACATCACAACCTGTCATAGTTATCAGGAGGCCTATCAGATTCAGTTGGAGCTCTGAACTCCTTGTGTGGCCCAAGGCAAGGCAGATGGAAGGATAGTATAATTTTCAAAGAAAGGTCACATATCTCTCAGAGCTTTTGGGAGCTTGATCAGGGTAGTACGAATTTTGTCTCAAACTTGAACATAGAGCTAAAGGACAGCCAGTTCATAGAGTCACAGTCATGCATGAGAGATGCTTTCTTCTAGTAATTTCTATTTAACAATTATTGTGGGTAGGTTTAATTTATTTCAATGTGTTGCCAAATTTTCTAATATTTAAAAGTATTTTAAACACAACAAAATGAGAATTGTTGGACGAGTGGGATTTTGAAGGCCAGTGGAAGGGTCCCTGTTGCCAAATCTCCTTCTTAATGGCTCCCAGTGGCCTCCGATTTCTAAATGAGAGACAATCATTTTCATTTCATAATTAGATTTTTTTTAAAAAGCTTAAAATGTAGGTTCACAACAGATTTAATAGATTGCTATAAATGAGCCTTCAAGTGAAAATGTCTTAAGAAAACCATTTTCATCCTTAGAAGGCAGAGACAGAGGGAATAGATCCCTAAGAGGGGGGTTGGGGATAAGGTGGGGAATGGGGGACACTCACTGAGAGTAACCAGGAACAGGAAGAATAGTAAAAATAAGAACCTACAAGGCACAGTTTGGGGCTCAAGGTAAGCGTTTAATAAACCTGAGCTATTATTTTCCATTGAGTACCTATTAGGTATCTGGCATTATACAAAATACTTTATAGAAATCATTTCATTTAATTCTTTCAATAGCCCTATGAGGCAGGTATTATTTGATTATATGTTAAAGAAGCAGTGTTAGGCATCTTGTTCTTGTCACTTTTTTGTGAGTGCTAGGAGCAGGACTTCGATGAAGACACTTGCTCCAAAGACCATTCATGTAACCATGGGCACTGTGGGAACCCACAGAGGAGGCAGACAACAAATGTGAGGGCCTTGACCGATGTGCTGAGAGCTGGCTGCGTGTAAGCCCCAGAGTGCTTGAATGAAATGGAGTTTACACATGTGGGCCTGAAGGAAACCTATGCTATGAGGAGGAGAGTGGTTTCACGGTTAATATGTATTCATTTTGCAGAAGAAAGAACACCTGTGTTCAGTCTTGATGGTATTTGTTAAATCGTTCTTATACTGTTATATAGATTGTATTTGCTAAGCCAAAGAAGTGCTTTAAGTACATCTTCCTTTTGTTGACAGTGAGGGTCAGATTTTTCCAAAATTTGCTCCAGGGCAATTGCCTATCTGTGTGCGCGTGTGAGCGTGTGTGTGTGTGTGTGTGTGTGTGTGTGTGTGTGTGTCAGAGAGAGAGAGAGAGGGAGAGAGAGAGAGAGAGAGTGTAAGGGCCATCTTGTACACTTCCTTTGGTTCCCCCATAGTATTGAGCTATCAGTTGCAGCATAATACTCATTACATTTAACTGAGTGAGGATTATCTTTTATGTTTAAGATACTCTAAGATCTAAATTAGCAGTGTCCAACCTTTTGGCTTCCCTGGGCCACAGTGGAAGAATTGTCTTGGGCCACACATGAAATACACTAACACTAATAATAGCTGATCAGCTAAAAAAAGGTCATAAAAAAATCTCATAATGTTTTAAGAATTTGTGTTGGGCTGCATCCAAAGCCATCTTGGGCCATAGGTTGGACATGCCTGATCTAAATGCAGTTTCCTTCCTTAAAAGTTTCAAAATTAATTTTAGGGGTATTATAAAATATTGTTAATATCAAATAATGCTGATATTAATACTTCTATTAAATACATTATGCTTATGTGCATACATGAATGAGGCGAATATTGTGTGTTTAAAAAAATCACCTTTTTTTTTAAAGTTAAAAAAATCTAGGTGGGTAGCACCTGCCAAAATTTGTGAAATCTTAGGCATGGAATTTCAAAATTTAAAGACTCTTACTTAGTCTAACTCTTTCTGACAACCAGAAATTCACAGAGGCAGGAATTGTCAATCTGAAGCTGATTTGAGAAATTTGGCTATTAGGCAAAATACAGAGGGAGCCAAAGAAATGTATACATAATTTAAGAGAGGAAAAAACTGTATTAAAAATGTGATACTCATGTACACCAATAACAAAAGATGAATACGAGTCACATTTGACTTCTGCAATTATAAGAGGTGCTCATGGTGGTTACCGTCAGTGTCCAGACACTTCTGATGACGGCAAACTACTGCTTGAGCAATGTTGCCTGAAGTGTCCACTTGTATCTCTGTGCATGCTGTTTCAATTTCTTCCTGAAGGACCGCCAGTGTAGCCGGTTTTCTACCTTACACCATGTCTTTAAGGTCCCCCCCATCAGTAGAAGTCAAGGGGTGTTAAGTCAGGAGAATGTGGGGGAAACTCAAACAACATTCTCGAATTTCAAATACTTCAAAATGGCTTGCACTCTTCTAAAGACAACTGTGCTTCTGCCATTTTCGTTGACGGTCCTGCCTGTCCTATGGTGACACTAACAATTTGATTAATGCCATTTTCTGAGTGAACGTCATAGTACACAATGCTACTGTAATTCAGTTCAACTTGGGAAAGTAATACATAGATAACATCTATTAAAATGGATCTACATATTTTTTTGCACCTTCAGTAGAAAAAAGTTCTGATCTTTTACAAGGAATGGCTGCTATACTTAACTATATATTAAGAGGGCATTTTATGCCTGAAATCAAGGAAGAAAGGATACTGATCCTATTTTTTTTTTAAAAAACTATACATACGTAAATAGCTGCACAATCAGCAATGCTACTCCTTTGTACATGATGGAAAATAAAAGACAGCTGCAGAAAGTTTCCATTCCTAGTAGGTCATCAATTTAATGGGGAGGTGAATTCTTTTTCTCTATGAGTTAGAATAATGTTATCCGGTCTTTTCTCCATAAAAGCAACTGAAAAAGAGACTGAGATCATCACCATCCAAGACACTTCAGTGACTGTCTTCATGGGGAGATTCGTTGGTTCGTAGTCCAAGCAGATCTGCTGTTAGTAGCTTTCAAGTTAAGACAGTGTGAAATCCACTTCCGGCTCAAATGAAGTTCTGATTGCACACAAATCATTAGAGTCGGGTAGGAAGCGTTCCTCAAGTCAGCGGGGTTCAGAAGGGACTCGTTACCAGTAGTTTTCATTGTTGTCCAGGCTGTGTAGCAGCCCTGAGGGACCAGGACTGCGGGATGCATGTGTGCACCTTGAGTGTGTGCGTGCGCGTGTATGCTCGTGTGTGTGTGTGTGTGTGTGTGTGAGCATTGAGCGTGTAGTGGTGGGAGGGGCTTTAGAGTTGGGGTTTCGGTAGTGGGAGCAGGTTGCCGGTTGGGCAGCAGTTCCCGCGGGGGCAGAGCGCGAGGTGAGAGCGGCAGGAGTGCGACCCCAGCTCGGAGCGGGCGCACTAGCGGGCGTCAACGGCCGGGACGCGGGTACCCGGGGCGCGAGGCCGGCCGGGGAGGCGCCTGCCAGCTTCGCCGGATCACGTGGTGCGGTCACGTGGCGCGGAGCCGGGCCCAGCGGCGGCGGCGGCGGCTGTTGAGGGAGGCGGAGACTCGGCTGAGACGCTGAGGGAGGCGGCGGCGGCGGCGGCGGCGGCGGCGGCGGGGCTGCTGGAGGCGGAGAGGCGCGGAGGAGCGCGGGGCCGCCGCACGGCCGCCGGGAGGTGAGGCGGGCGGGGGCCGCTGTCACCAACGCCCTCCAGTGCGGGGAGGCGGCGGGCCCAAGCGCCGCCCGGGGCGCCCTCCCGAGCCGGGTCGGACCCCTGTCCCCTCAAGGCGGACGCCAGGGCCCCCAGCCCCGGCCAGGCCCCTCCGTTGGGTGCGGTGGGGGGCGCGGCGGGCGGCACGGGGTCCGGAGGGAGACAGCGCCCCGGGCTGGGCGGAAGGCCAGGGCTTGGGCGGGGGGCGGCGTGCGGGCTGTCTTTGGGGGCTGTCCCGAGGGCGCTGTGGGGAGAGGGTGGCCGACACCCGGGCTCGGGGCGGCGCTGGCTGCTCTTTAGCTGTTTTCGTCTTTTGTTTCAGCGTATCAGAAAATGGGGCGAAACAAGAGCTTGGTGTGTGTGTGTGTGTGTGTGTGTGTGTGTGTGTGTGTGTGTGTAAATCAGGAGGCGTTTGGCTTGGAGCCATTTTTTTTCTTAATTGTGGAGACAGAAAATCCCTTAAAACGGTTTCCCCGGGGAGACAAGGCTGGGCTCCTCCTCTTCCTCCCCGGCGTCTAGATAGAGTGGATTTCCCTCCTGCCCACCTTCTCATCCTCCCGTCTGTCTCCCTCCCTCCTTCCCCTTCCTGCCCGCTCCACCTCCGTGAAACCCCGGGGCAAGCGGGGTGTCTGCAAAGCGGCCGGGTCACCTGTCGTGGCAGCTGCATGGAATTGCTGGCGCTTTTGCTGTCTGGTCTGTGCTGTTTCCTCTGGCAAATCACGGAGATTCCGCTCATCACACCAACCCTTCCTCTTTTCCCTCCGCTTCAAAACAAAGTGCATCATGCTGGTCCTGAAGTTGGACCTGCTTGGGCAATTAGCAGGGAAGGGTGTCTACTTTTTCCTGTCACACCACTTCAAGGTTGGAAAGGTGAGGGCCATCTAGCTTTGTGGAAGGAAACGAGGGTGACAGTCCTCTGGATGTGACTTACTTGCGAAATTGCCATGGTTATTAGAAAGTCTTCTAACACTTCTATCCTTGCAGGGAGCTGTTTCTTGGATTTCTCTATTTGGGGGCTCTCCTCTTTGTACTTGGCAGTTCAGCTGCATCTTAGGGATACCCAGTAGGCAGGTTTTTAGAAAAGCACAGGGAAAATAATTTATTTCTAATGTTTTGAAGAATGTAAATATCTGTCTGGGGTGTGTGTGTGTGTGTGGGGGGGTCCCTTTGTGTCTCTCTCTGTCTGTGTCCTTAATTTCTATTTCTTAGTAGCTGGAGTTTATTTCTTGCAGGCAAAGCCCCCTGGGAATGGTGCTGTGCTCCTGGAGCGTGCTCACCACCAGGTTCCGCAGCACGAGCTTGCTGGGGTTGAGGTTGTGATGGATGTGAGGTGACAGGGCACCTTGCACAGGATCACACTGCAATCCAGAGAGCCACTGCTGAGTCTCTTGACTGTCTGGCGGGGCACTTTGCAAGCTGATGTCAACATTGTGCAATGACAGTCACATTCAGACTGGGGGGATCTCAGGTATCCCCCCTTCATTTCTTCATAGTTTACTGTCATGGAAATGAGTATATGAATACATTGTGAATAGCCACATCTAATGTCTAGTTCCTCAATTTAAAGACTAGTACTTAATTTGTGTGAAATCGTTGTTGGGATTGTGAATTTCCCTTAAGAATTTTAAGTGCTCTTAGTCTAGTAAGGGTTGTGAAAGTAGCCCTGTTTTCACATGATGAAGGTGGTGTTGTCGACCTCTGCAGTTGAAGTATGTAGTACTGAGTTAGAGGATCATATAGGGGACGAATTTTAACACAGTGGCGCTTTCAGATGTGGGAGAAAGGCTGAAGGCCAGGATTGCTTCCTGTGCCTGAGAAATAATACCACAATGTATTTGCTACTGTAGATTTTAAAATAATGACTTCCTCATTTAGAAAAGATGTGTGTATTGTATTGAACTTTCTAGTTTTCATATGAAACTATAATAAAATTTTTTAACCCATAAAAGGATACGTGGTACATGAAACTTGTTTTACATTAAACCATCCAACATCGATGCTGGGATCCCAAGTACTGAAAGACTAGTAGAGAGGTGGCAGCCTTCCTTCCAGTAGAATATGAGCCCTCCCACTGGATGGCGTATAGGACAGAGGGTGACACCCAGGTTTTCTTTTTGGTTTTACTACAGATTCACAGAGTATTCCGATTCAGGAATGTTTCCTGAGTGCCTCCCTTGTGCATGGCTAAGCAAGGACACTGTTCTTCATCTGTCCTACTGCATTTACAATGTCAATTACAGTCTCTTTCCAGGTCTCTTCTATGGATAGAGAAAGATTGAAGAGAGATTGAGTGGCCCAGCTATACATGTGATTCATCAAATGTGTTAGAAATTGGATAAAAGTCCTGTTATGTAATGCTTTGATTTAGTTACTGCGTTGGTTCCTAGGTAGCTTCTGTGAAGTAGTTTCAGTGTTACAAAAAACCTTACATTTGCCCTTAGTGACACTGCTGTGACTTCAGGGACTATGTGATTAAAATGTCAAATTTCTTTTAATTTGGCTGGGATTATGTTATTTTAACATACTAAACATACTAGTGTTTTTTTATGATAAGTACATAACAAAATTTACCTTCTTAACCACTTTTAGGTGTTCAGTTCAGTGGCATTAAGTACATTTGTGTGGTGCAGCCATCACCACCATCCATCTGCAGAACTTTTTCATCTTCCTGAACTATACTTCGTACCCTTAAACAGAAACTTGCCCATGCGCTCCTCCCCTGGCCACTAGCCACCACATTCTACCTCTCTCTCTCTCTCTGAATTTGACTGTTTTGGGAACCTCATAGAAGTGGAATCGTATAGTTTTTGTTTTTTTATGACTGGCTTGTTTCATTAGTGTGATGTCTTCAAGGTTTATCCATATTGTTGCATGTATCAGAATTTTCTTTTTTAAGCTGAATAATATTCCACTGTATGTACATAACTACATTTCATAACTTGATGATGGTAAGGAGCTCTCACTGGAAATGAATAGATCTCTCTTTAATTAAAACAGGAAAACAAATTAGTTGTTAATGCACAGTACCTTTAGAAAATACAGGACCTATGGGGAGTAAAACTAAATATATGTTATGTCCTTGCTGGGTCCTATCATTTCCCTTCCACGTGGATAGTGACATATGGTACATCTTTCTGAAATTTGTGGCTCACGATGATGGTTTTGTTTACCAGCTAATGTTATGATGGTGGTGCATTTTGCTGTATAGAAGGGTATATAGAGCTCACTCTGAGGATTAGACTGTACAGGAAGTATGGGGAAAAGGTCTGATTATTTCTCTGTATTCCTTACTTCCCCAAACCTTAGGTTAGCTCCCTAGCATCCTTCATCCATCTTCATCAGGGCTGGTGATAGATGAGGGTTTTTTTTCTTCTTTTCCTTTTGCGTGTGTATATCTCATATCTTTATGAACTCCTGTGTTTTAGCATATGTGATGTACTTCAGTCCATTTCAGTTATTGTGTTTTTGATGCTCAAATTGTCAAATTGTTGGCCAGATAGGCTTATTCAGGTTGACTCCAAATGCTTGTGACCTGCCTCTAGTAATCTGTGGAAGCTTCCTTCCTTTCTGGTATGACAAGATGTTTCAGGCTAATCCTGTACCCTGAAGTTGGAGTACTTGATTAAAGAGCAAGACAAGGTGGTAGCTGCCCACTACATATTCAGTTAAGATTAAATAAATACTTGGCTCAGAAATGTGGAATTCATTGCTGTGTCTCCATAAATTACTGCAGACTGATAAACTTGGGCTTTATTTTCCCTTTAACATCCCTTTTTGGCATGTTAGGCCCGACACCAGTGGTTGACTCTTTTTGGTTTCTTGCTTTCATAGAAAATGATGGGTCAGAATTAAATTTTTGGAGTGTTCATGGATTTAAAAATTGTTATTTTCCCCTCTAAATGTGGTTAATTGAGAATCAAACCTATTTCTCTGATGTCAGTAAGTAGGAGTAGAAGTCTTTGTACTTGTGTGGTGTCAAGGATAGCCACCCTTGAGAGAAAGAGTACTTTAAGAATAGAATTGAGAAGTAGTGTTAATGAAAACCTCCAGTAGTGATAGTGTAGTAGATCGTAGAGTGTGGAAAAATCCAGTATCTGTGCAGAGGCACTGTGCAGATAATATAGGCTTATTGGAACATCTTTCTCACTGTTACTATTTTTAATCGGAAGCACAATTAGAGTCAAAATGGATGTGAATGAGCTTTGAGAAAGATAACACACCATAATTTAAGATACTAATTTCTCACTTTTTAAAAATTAAAGACTCAATTTAGACCTTAATGGTTGTGAAAGGATTTGGAAACGCATACTATAAGGTATTATAATATGTTGTTACAATTATTTCTCCTCTTTCTTCTTTGCGTAGTCTTAATACGTGGACATTCCTCCTGGTTTGGAATGGGCAGTATAGAAACCACTGGGTTAAAGTATTTGTTGTATCAGATCTATTCATGTGTGTTTAGGGCTAAGAAATTGGCCTTTTTAATGAAGAATTTTTATGACAAGTCCAACCTTTGCTTTTAAGTCTCAGCTATTGATCCAACTAGTTACTGGTTGGGACACTAGGTTCTAAAGTCTCTTTGTCTCTGCTTTCAAAAACTTGCTCAATGTTTTCAAATTCCACTTAGATGTTATAGACAGACTTTACTGGGTTTAGAATTTTCTCATCCTACTGAATGTTTCTTTTACCAGTTTCTTGCGAAAAACAAAAGGAAGATTACTAGTTTAAATATCTGAGGCAGTTAGTCCTGATTTGTGTGTTTGTGCGTAATTGTCCATCTCTGGCAAGGAAAATCAAGAGTTTTATGTAGAAAACCCTTATAGTACCATGATATTGTCCCCTCTACATACCTTTCCTTCATCTCTGACTATGAAGAGTTTATGTTACCTTCCTAGGAAAACACATGGCATTTTTAATTGATTCCTATGAAAAATGTAGTGTCAGAGGTCCTTGATGAGAGACAAGCTGAGCTGTTAGTACTGGGACAATTTTAATATTTGTAAAGAGTTGGCCAGTCGTGATGTTACCATATGCTGAGACTGTACAGAATTGTCTCCGAACATAGTCGGTTTCTTAAGCTTCAGACAACTCTCTTACACAAAACCAGATGGATAAATTCAGCTCCAGTGATTAGAACATTGAAACATGCATCATAAGAAGTTAGCTTATGCTGTGTATGAAAACCCTGGTCAGCCAAAGCTGACATTTTAGGTGGCCATTTACTGTTTAGAATTGTTAACTAATTGGAGAGTTTATGTGTTACAATTTTCAGATTAGGGAGGAATGCCTTCAGAAAGTCCTGTCAGGATCTAATTCATCTGAGTGAGAGAAGCTTAAGGGGAAGCTTAAGGGTCATGGGGACAGCCAGGGGGATGAATGTGGTTAAAACTCAGGTTGCACTTTCCAGTGCTTCCCAGTCGTTTGAATCGTCTTCGTTTTTGTTCATGTCATGTCATCCTTTCTCATGAAATGAGAAACTGTTTCATGTTAACTCTGTGGGACGTTAACTTTTCTGAATTAATTTTCTGATGTCTGAATAATGAAATAAATCCTGTAATATTTGAAATGCTTGGAACAAAATACAGCAACTCTTCATAAAAGATACAAAGCACAAATTTGCTTTTCTTATTCCAATAGCAGTAATTTTTAATACTGAGACAGAAGTGAGATGAGAGTGGCACACATACGGTTTTGTCTCTTTGCCCCGCTTTAATTCTAAGGGACTTGGGAATAAGGTGTGTAGGGTTGGGGTGTGCCCAGAATCTATCCACTATCGCTTAGTAGAGCATCAATTCCCAGTCTTTTAGGATTTATGGCACCCTATTCCTGTTTGAGTTTTGCATCTCACCAGAACTCTATTATCAGTGGAAAGCAATATGTTGATGTATGAAGTCCACAAACAATCGCCATAATTCAGTTATATCTAATTATGTCAACCTTTAATTTTAACTAATCACTACCAAATCTTTCCTGGACCATTGACAAGTTGCACAATTACATTACTATGTGGCATAGATTTATGTAAGTTTTTCATCAGTTAAAATTCATGTTTAAAAATTTTTTTTATTTTTTTGATACAGTTGAATGAATTGGATGTGTATCTTACATGTATTTATGTGCAAGAAATGTAATAGAGAAACATTAAGTACTCTTGTAGGTCCCTCCTAGGTTAAAAATGCCTTTTTGTAAAAAACTGAGTTATAGAAGCAAGTGTTCTATGAGGTACTTTGAAATAAATCTATGAATTTAATGTAAATACGTTTATTGTAAATAAGTAGAGAAGTGTCAGGGTTGACTTATGGTTTAGAAACGGTGCGTGCCTTGTTTTTAATTCTGAGAACCATGGGATATCGCATTGTCTTCCCTTTGGTAGCTTTCTGTGTTTTGCAAATAACTGTGGTCTCCTTAGCTGACTGATGGTCATAGAAATGGAATCTCCTTGCCTGTCCTTTGCCTGTGTTCAGATGGTGAAGTTCTGTCTTTCACATGACATAAAAAGACATGCACATGCTTGGCTTTGGGGAATTGTTCTGTTTCTCTGGTGTACATGAGGCAGCCAAACTCTTCTGTGGGAAATAGGATAAGCACTGTCTGTCACGTGAAAGCTACCAATAATCTCTGCAGGTCGATTTAAGCCAATTACTTCAACCTTTTAATTTCAGTCAGTTATTCTCAAACCTTTTACTAGGTTGTTAATGACTAGCAAAATTGGTTTGAGTTGAACCTCCTTTGGCGCTAATGAGCAGTAAAGTGGACCCAAGGTGAGTGTCTGAAGAAGAGGCACGCTGGGGAGTCTGGGCCATTTACGAATCAGACCATGAATGAGCGTCTAGAAGTTAAGATTAGGTTTAATTCCTTTCTCTTCATTTTGTGTCTGCCTGCTTTTAAGTACTGTCTGTTACCACATAATGTTATTTTGAGAAGTGAACTGTCTTGTAGCAAAGGAAAAAACTCTAAGGCAATAGAAATCTGCCTAAGATTTCTGGAAGAAGATAGGTAGTTAAGTGGGATAAAGACTTTCAACTACTGAATTTTTAGTTCAGTGGCTTTAATCATGGTTCCACATTATCTGTAAAAGAATAGTTTGTTTCTGGGCCTCTCTATTGTTTTATATGTGGACCTTTGATGTTGCATGGAAGTTATAACTTTCTGTTAATTTTTAATATGACTAATATTCTTACTATGATTCTAACTCTGACTTCACATAAACTATGTGTATGTGAGGACATCTTTGAAAAAGTATATTCTCTCTTCACCAATTTTCTGGTCTCTTTTTAAATTTAAAAACACAGAAATAACAGCCACCAAAAATTACTAAGATAAGTTGGTTCTGATATAAGCTTACAAATGAGTTAGAGATTACTGTATTTTTAAAAGGATAGTTTTTCTTTGAATAGGGGTCTCTAGAAATCCAGGTAGATGAGGCTGCAGGTGGCAGGTGACTGCCCACCTGTGGCACATGGTTTCTTTTCTGCTTCCTTTCTTCTGTCCACGTGATTGGCGGGTGCAGAAATGTGAGTCTAGTTTTTACATGCCAGGTCTTTGTGCACGTTAGTCTTTTCTTAGGACTCACACTTCTGGTTGTGGTTTGACTTATTTTCACTATTGTGGGCACCAAGTAGCTAAGCTTGACTGGCTCATAAAGAGGAAAAGAATTTTGGATTCTAGAAGGAGCCTGTGGTTAGGAGTGTCAAAACAAATTAAACAGAAGTTAGCTGCCTCTGGGGAAAGCTGCATTTAAGCTGCGCTTTATCTAGCAGAACTCCCAGGGTAGGGGGATGCAGAGGCAGTGATGGACTGGGGAAAAAATGTGGTTTAAGGAGGCTCTGCATTCACATTTGGACATGTTACAGATTGGAAGGAAACATGTAGAAGCAGTTGTAGCAGATAGAGCACTGAGAGATGTACCTCCCTTCTTAATAAAAAGTGTACGATGCTGTGGATATTAATCCTTTTTCTTGTGTGCAGGTGATAAATATTTCCCCAGTTTGTTGGTTGCCTTTCAACTCTTAACTCTGCTCATGACATATTTAATATATAAAAGTTTAAATTTTCTATGTAGTCAAGTCTATTGGTCTTTTTTCCATAGCTTCTCCTTTGATGATTTACTTAGAAAGTCTTACCATGGAGTATTTCCTTCCCTCCTTTCCCTTCCCTCCACTGCCCCCCTTTGTCCCTCCCATCTTTTAAGCAGACAGGTATTTTAAACTTTTTAATAAATAAACTTTTTAATACAAAAATAAAATTTTTATTTTGGAGTAATTTTGGATTTCCAAAAAAAGGGCAGAGATAGTACAGAGAGTTTCCATAAACCCTTCACCCAGTTTCCTCTAATGTTAACATTTTATGTAACCATAGAACACTGTCAGAACTAAGAACATTGGCATTGTTACGAATTAAACTTCAGACTTGATTCAGATCTCACCAGGTTTTTCACTAGTGTCATCTTTCCAGGGTTGCACTGGATGGGGTGGGCGTGAGACTCCGGGCCCCGGATGGCCCCATGCTCTGTAGAGTCGTTTGTGTAGGACGTGGCTATTTCTTAGGTCACAGTGTCCTTCCCACACACAAACGTGCAACACATGGAATATACTCTTGAGCATTTTCATATCAGACACATCGGACCCTAGGCAGCGTCCGTCGTGGCAGTGGCGCTGTGCTGCATGTGTGGGACCACAGGGAACTTGGGCGTGGAAACTCCTCACGTGGGCTAAATTGCCAGTTGCTGCTTCCATTTTCCAATCGTGGTAATTCCCTACGATGTCTTTGCTGTTGCTCTGTTGCCTCATTATTCTTTGGCCTAGACCAGAGTGGAAAGTCAGGATATGTTGTTGAATTTTAAGTCTTGGAGGCAACCCTCACTGTGAGGAAGCTCACATCATAGTAAACCCCAAATACCGCTGCTTTCACCCTCCAGAATCTTGGTGCCAGGCCTGACCAGGCTTCCAACTTTATTGCCTAGATGAAGTGCATTGTATCTAATGAGAGAAAAGGTGGTTGGCATCAGTAAGTGCCTGCCTTACTCTTCAGATGGGTTAGGAACATCTGTGTGGCTTGCTCCCCCACCTTAAGCAGAAACAGATGAGCAGAAGAAAGAGGTGGGAAGGCCAGGCGGGAAGTTAGGTAGAACAAGCCAGGGTGGTGGCTCCACACCTACACTGCCTGATAACAAGGGCATTAGTGGGGAGGCCTCGTAGGCATCTGTGCTTGCTGTCTACACAGGCTTCACAACTCATGCACTAGTGTGAGCTGGGCTGAGCTTCCTCATGGGTAACCTGTAGGTCCTGCTTGTGCATTCAGATCAGCTTCCCCTAAACTGTCTTAACCTTTTCTGACTTGGACGGTCTCCCTATCAGCCCCCATCTTTTCCATTTACAAAGCAGTGAAAATATGATTGTTGTGCATGCCTGAGGAGGAGAGATCAATGAGAAGAGGACACTGGCTTTGGTTTCTACATACCTGTATGACAATTTCTGTAGAGTTGTTTTATTCCATCCCAACTATTAGACGAATTAGTAGATGATATTGGAACGCCTCCAATCAAGTCACAAGTGAATCAATAGAAACAGAATTTTTACTGTAGATGTACCTATATATAGGAGTCAGCCTTTATTTTCCTAGAAATTTTCTCTGTGGCTTGTGACTTTTTCTATTGCAAATAAATATAATAACATTGCTTTCATATGCGTAACACTTGGTTTACAAAGCCTTTTTCCACGTATGCCATTTTAGTGATAGTTGGTCTTCACAGCAACCTTGTATATGTCAAGCACACATTTTCTTATTTTACGGGAAAACCGAGGCCTAGACTTTTGCCATGAAGAAGTACAGGGTATAAAGGCAGAATCTGATCTAGTCAAGAGGGTCAGAGATGTCTTCTCTGAGGAAATGCAGAGGCCTTGGTGATAGAGAGCCCTTTTCATGTTGGGTCTTGTATCCCACATTTAAGGATTTTGGTCTTTATTCCAAAAGCAGAGCCATTGAAGGTTTCAGTACTGGGGTATGGCAGGAACATGGAGCTATAGTTAAGTCAAGCTGCTCCTTGGCTTCACATTCCAAAGAGTCAAGTTTGATTTGCTTAGCGGGCAAGGAATGGGCTCTGGTGATAAGCAGGTATATCCAGAAAGCATGGAGGAGCATCTCTGCTTGGAATCTGATGAAGTAAACAATCTAGATTATTTTCTTCCTCCTTGCCTCTGTGTGTGTGTGTGTGTGTGTGTGTGTGTGTAACACACATGGAAGCAGCTTTCTTGTTTTCTAACTTAGATGTAATTTGCGAACAGTCTGTCATTCTCTTAATGTTTGATCATTTAGGTTAAAATATTGCAGCCAAGAAATCTATATTGGGTTATAAAAACAGGATAGATGGTTCCATTGTAAATAAAATTTAAGGATGTAGTAATGTGTCTGGAATTGAACTTTTAGCATCTCCAAAGGTTTTTGTCCAGGTTTGATATAATAAGATCTGCTCTGATTCTCATACATATGGATATATTAGCAAAGCTGGACTGTATCCCAGTGTAGTCAGGCAGGGAACCTGCCTGCACCACAGAGCGGGACTGCAGTGTTCCTGTAACTGTATTAGGGTGTGCTGCGGTCCCACTCTGTGTTTATTAATTAGCGGAGTTGTAATGAGACTTCGCCCCCATGCTTTTAAGGATGCTGATCAGTGGGCATCCACTCCGGATTTTAGTTGTGTTTGGGAGCCTTCTGCGTACAGGTGGGAGGGATCCGTGTTTCAGGTGGCGGCAGGTGAGTCTCCCGCCAAGTTGGCATGATGGGAACAGGACTCTTCTGGGTTGCCATCTGTTCGTGGCTGATAGGAAACCAGCAGTGACTTCTGAGGAGTTTATGTTGAAATACTTAGGAATTAGTAATATTAAGACCATGCTGATCAGGTACTAGGAGGTGGGGGAAATAAACTGTGAGGAGTGAGTTTTCATTATTACTTATTTCAGGAGACAGCTGCTGGTTTTAATAACCCCCACCCACACCCCCAAAACCACAGCTCTCTTCTGCCCACCCAGACTGACCACCCAAGTCAGCCTCAGTATTATACTGAGTTGCTCACAACAAGGGGAATGCCTTATTTACGTGACCATCACATGTATACCGGATATGGTGTTTGCCACCGAGGGGGTTCGGTTTGTCTCTGTAACTCTTTTAATGTGTCATGTTTTTTGTTGTTTTTTAAAATTGTGGTAAAACACGCATAGCAAAATAAGACGTTTGAACCATTTATGAAGTGTACAGTTCTGTGGCATTAAGTACATTGATTCTGTTTTGTGACCATCATGATGGTGTTTTAACCAAGTAATTTTATGTACACTTGTCCCTGGGTATCTTCAGGGATTGGTTCCAGGATCCCCACAGATACCAAAATCCACAGGTGCTCAAGCCCCTCACATAAAATGGTGTGGTATTTGCATATAATCTATATTCACATATAGGCTACAGCAGAGTAGCCTACACATCACTTCATTCGTGTGGATTGAGTGTAGTGCATGGTGAGTGGGAAATTCAAGTTTTGCTTTTTGTAACTTTCTGGGATTTTTTTCCTTTTTTTGCTGACTGCTCGTTTATTTGCCACTCGGCGCAAGGCCCTCAGTTACCACCGGTTGTCGGGAAGGCTCACGTATGGCTTGGATAGGGAAGAGCAAGGCTCTCAAGTTCCTTTTTGGTGTTTTGATATAAAAGAACAGACCTGCTTCTGCTTGCCACAACCTGCCTGGTCTATGAGGTGAGATGAGGTGGGGTGAGGTGGAGAGGGGAGAGGAGGAAAGGGGAAGGGGAAGAGGAAGGGCTCAAAAGAGCCCAGCCCTCTGGAAGTCTGGTGGTTGGCGGCGGCCAATCAGGGTGGGGGCCCAGCGTTGGCTTTGCTGGACTGGCCAGCAGGCAGCTTCCTGGTGGCTTCCCCAGCCAATCATGCTGCCCGACACCTGGGGAGACTGCGTGCTCTGGGGACTCCAACACTGTGGCCATGAACGGGGGAGTGGACTTCCTGAAAGAGAAGCTCGCCCACCAGTGACCCGGGTTAGTCTTGGGGAGACCTGGGTGTTGGGGGATGGCGTCCCCAGGGTACTCGGCACTTCCACAGGAGCTGTTGCTGGGAGTGGAACCCAGGCGGCGCCGGGAGTAGTTGTGGGTGGCCACGAGCGAGCCGCCTGAGCGGGAGGCAACCATGCTTGCTTATGGGCAGGTGGAAGTCTCGGCGGCGATCCCTCCTGGGCCTGCGTGCGCCATTACAGGTGGCGTGGCGGGGACGGGGCCGCTGGGCTATGGAGCCCATTTATGGAGGGGACCACTTTCTGGAATTTAAAAGGAAATCTGTTTTCTATCTGTAGTTGGTTGAATCCGTGGATGTGAAACACACAGATATGAAGGGCCGGCTACATGTAAAGAACAGTGGGTTCTTCCTCTCCGTTTACCAAAACGTGTACAACAGTCATCACATGCACTGCCTGTTGGACGGTTTTTAAGCTCATATTGACTTTTCCTTCCATATGCGAGTTGACTGGGTGAAGTGCAGGCGGTGGTGCCCTCATTTCTCGAGTTCGGTTTGCTGTTCTGCCCTCTAGGCATGGTGATTCTTTGTGGTTTCTGAAAACTTTGCTCTGTCTCTTCTGTATCATACTATAAAGCCAGGGTGTGGGATAGAGGACGGCTTGGTGGGTTAACTGGAGGAGTTGACCGGTGGTGGCTCGGTGAGGATGCGTGAGATGGGAGTTACCCTGCACCCCCTGCCCCAGCAGTGGGTTCTGGGGTGCCGCCTGCCTCCTGGCTTGCAGTCCCTATTGGGTTCCGTTTCCCACCTGCAGGTTTCTGTCTTGCCTCTTTCCAGTCAACAGAAAGGACTAGAGAGCCCTTTACTTGTTATGAAGTTCTTGGTTACAAGTACAACAGACCTAACTGAACTCACGTATACAGAAAAGTGCATTTTCTGGGGGGATCTGGGCTCTTTGCTGGAATCTCGGCAGGGATTCAGTGGGGCCTCAGGTTAGACCCAGCGACACGAACGCGGTGCGGATGGACTTGGGAAGCTCTTTACTTCTCTCTCTCTTCCCCAGGTCTGAGCTTCCCTCAGCACAGACCGGAATCCTCAGGTCCTTGCTCCGGTGGCCGACAAGGCTGCCAACACCCATGTTTCTCATATTACAATCCAAGTGTCTCGAGAGAGAGACAATATTCTCTTTGTTCCAGAAAATCCTGGAATTGTGGGAAGAACTGTTGAGTGATTGTAGAAGATGATGATTCTCATGGTAGCTGGGGGGAAGGTGGGAGCAGTTAAAGAGGTCACTGAGGTTGAGCAGAAAGGACATTCCTGCTACAGTCTGCTGAAGTGTAGGGGGCGCCCCTAGTGGTTAGCACCCATGACAGGACCTCGGCTGTGAAAGCTCCTACCGCTTACATTAGAAACTAAACTGAAGCAGGACAGTAAAGCCAAAAACTACACCAAAGCAAAACACTACCACAACCACTACCAAGGAAGGTGAGGAGATGAACCTACTAAACAAATTCTGGAACTACTTTTCTAAAAATTGAATTTCTTTTTTAGTTAAATATATTATAGCCTATTTCCCTGTCAGCATTGTTTGAACTTAAGAGAAATTTCGGCCAAAGTTTAATTAAGCATGGTAGCTTGAAGTGGGAGATATATTCCTGAAAACCTGAGTATAAATAAACTATTTTAAATTAAATTATATTTTAAATGCACAGGGAGAGCTTCCTGTTAGAACGAAGGAATCATTTGTGAACCTTTTTCTAAAATCTACTAATTGAACTTGATAAATTTGAATCTTCCCATATCACTTTGACTTAGATTAAAGTGTACCAGTGGACTGTCCTTCCTGTTGTCATTATCCTAGCAGGGTCATCAGTTCATTGGCATATGACATACTCCATTGATTTCTGAGGGTATGAAAAATAGCCATTCCTTTTTTAGTTTGTTTTAGTTCCTCTTTTGGACACATGTAAGTCCCCTGTATGACTTTGAGAGCCCTTTAAGAATCGGAATTAAATTGGGATTGAATACCCTGTGTGAATTGTGAACCTATATGCAGTAATCCAAGGAGATTATTGATTGTGAGGTAAGAAAGGGTGGTCTGATAATTCTGGGAACTAGTGCCATTGGAGAATTTGGGAATTTATGACTGTGCTGGTTTAGTGTCTTTTCTCATGTGCAGGATCTACTTTATTTGCACATCAGTCATAAAGGTGATTTATTATGCATTTAACTTACTAATGTATTTAAAATGAAAACCCAAACCGTTTTTCCTCCTCAGAACATGTGGATTGTGTGAAAGTATGACTTACTACAAGTGTTAAGGAGGATTCGGATTAGCACCTAAATGAGCATTGCTACAATGGAAGACCCTCTGGAAGTCTGCTCCTACATGCCCCTCACTCTGCTAAATTTCCTACCTTCAGGAGGGTGGGAAACGTTTATTAGTGCTTTCAAAGATGTAAAAGCCACGTGATATTCTAAAATAGTGTGGAAATGGCCCTGCTGTGGAATGGAAATTGGAAGTGCTGCATGAAGGGGTGGGAAACCCTGTATCCCATGTGACCTTTCTCTTCTCTGGGCCTTTCTACATACCATGGGTTGGGGACACCTGAAATGTCGTGTCTTAAATAGAGGGTCACGACCCATGCTATCTCTCATCGGAAATGCAGAGCCAGGAGCTCTGATGTCTGGGGAGATTCCATGCCTTCAAAATGACGTCAGAAGTAATCATGTAAAAACAGAAAAATACCGTATGATTTCATGCAGTGCCTTAAGACAACACAGAAAAAAATCTAACTTGTAAATCTGACAAGGCACCGCCTTTTAGTCCAGCTCTACGTCTTAGAAATTCCTCAAGGGCCTGTTAGTGGTACCTGTCTTTGTTTTCTGCACATTGTTTCTTGTACTTTTATATTTGTTTGATCATTTTAATGGAAATTTGGGAGAGGGCGTGGTAAACACATAGATCTCATTCAACATCTTGAATTTATTCTTGGGTATTATGTTTTCCCGTTTTGCTGAATAAACTCTCTTACTAGTACTAATTCCATTTCATTCTGAGTTTTCCAGATGGAAAATTATTTATATATAAGTGATTTTTGGCTCTTCTTCGTTTATACAGCTTTTTATTTCTCCTGTCATAATGCATTTCCTGGAATTTCTAGAGTGATATTGAATAACATATTGGTGGACATCTTTGATTAATTCTCACCTTAGCCAGACTGCCTTTAGCATTGTTGGTTTTAATTACTTTCTGCATATTGCCAAATTGCTTTCCGGAAAGATGGACTAGAATTGGAGTGTGTGTACCACTCACATCCTCACCAGCGATGAGTGATCAGAGTACTGGGAAGGCTCTTTCTAATCTGTGATTCTGTCATTTTAACATTAAATTTGGGTTTGGTCATTTGTTATTTCCTCTAGAAATTCTGGAGTCCATGAGAAGAGTCAGAGTTGGCCTTGATTCACCTATCATTTTATTCTCATCAAATAACTATATGTACACAACTTTCCCTTCCTGTTCCAAGGCAACATGGGTATGGAGTGGAAATTACTGTTAATCCTGGCAGTTTGGTGGAAAATGTGTGGGCCTTGGAGTCAGATGTCAAATATTAGCTCTATCACTGACGGCCTGGTGATTTTTGATAAGCTTAACTGAAACTCTTTGAGCCTTGGTTTAATCGTTTGTAATGTGGGGATTTTACTATCTCACAGGGAGGCTGTGACTGTGGAGTAAGGTGCGAAGTGGGCCCTTGGTAATGCCGGTTAGTAAATCATTAGTTCTTGCTCCATGCCTCTTCTCTCCCAAGTGACTCGTTTAATGGCTAAGGCCATTCTGCAAGAATTGTCAAAGATTTTGGTAGACTTTAATTTTAACCAGAGATTAAGTTTTACCTTTTTTCCCCATGATTCTTTGTCCTATTTTAATTTTCAAATCAAATCAAGGTGAATAATAATTGTTTTTACATATCCTTTTAATAATTCAGTTCATTCCAGATTTTAAATATTGTTTAATGGGTAGAATATAGATAAAATTACAACAGCAATGTCTAACGTTTATTGAGTAGTTATAACTATGTGGTAGGCAGCAGGTAATTAAAGTACTTTGTATGTGTTTGTTCTTTCCTATACTATAGGAACCCAAGGCCCAGGCAGTGACCCAGCTCAGGAGTGTGGCCCAAGCTACACACCCTGGCATCTGACTCCAGAGCTGTGAGGTAACTGCTGCTGCCACTGGACTGCCATCATGGTTTTGATGGGTTTGTTCCCTTTATTTTGTTTTCCTAGGGCCCATTCTATTGTAGACAGACAGACACATACTAATAGATAGATAGATACAGATATATGTAGAAAAAATAATATGGGTTTTGAAAATGCTAATTATTATGAAGCTAGGTGGCAAGTGTCAGATACATGGGGGGGGGGGACCCAAAAGAAACCAGAATTTATTTGTAAAAAATTGTGTATTTATTCTTACACGTCTAAACTTTAGTAGCCTTCAAAGAACTCTCCGTTTGATGCAGTACACCTATCGAGATGCTTTTCCTGCGACTCAGAACAGTTTTTGAACTTGTCAATTTTGATGCCTTTTAGTGCTTCTGCCATTTTTTTGTTTCACCTCCTCCACGTTGGCAAAATGTATCCCTTTGAGGACTTGTTTCATCCAGGGGGAAAAAAATCACTTGGGGCAAGATCAGGTGATTAGGGAGGGTGGGACGTGGGGGTCATGCCGTGTTTGGTCAAAAAACTGTTGAGCACTCAGCACAGTGTGGGCAGGTGCGTCGTCATGCTATACATTATTTGTGTAAATCACCCAGCATGAAATGGGCAAACGTGTTGGAAAAACCTCCAAAAAAAATTTGCTGAAGCCAAAAGCAGCCTCTCACGACGACGCCAGCTGCTACACAGATGCAAGGTGGGCTCCTAGAACACTCACCTAGTGGGGAGGCCTGTGTACTACAAGGGGCCTGCCCTCCAGAAGATGATTCTGGGGATTTTTTGGGTCCCCCCTCATATAGAGCATTCATATCTCTTGAATATATTAATTCTAATCTGTAGCATTACCACTTTTTCCTTACCTAGGCAGTATAATTTTATTTATTCTCCCATGGAATTGCTACCCAGATCTGAACCTTTTACTGTGTCTATAGAACTCTGGTTTAATTTTTTTTATTTTTATTTATTTATTTTTTTTTTGCTTTTTGGTATGTGGGTAGCTCCCTGACTGGGAATCGAACCCAGGCCGCAGCGCTGACAGCACCAACACCGAAGCCTTAAGCCACTACACCATCAGGGAACTCCCTGGTTTAATTTTGTTCTAGGTTATTATAACGTTTTCATTATTGAGATACTAAGAAATATATTTTTTTTTCATTTTGTAAAACAGAAGTCTGTACCCATTAAACAATGCTGTCCCCTTCAAGCCCCTGTCAACCACCATTCTTCCTGTCTCTGATTTTATTACTCTAGGTACCTCATAGAGGGGAAATCACACAGTATGTGTCTTTTTGTGACTGGTTTATTTTACTTAGCCCAGTGACCTCGAGGTTCATCCCTACTGTAGCACGTGTCAGTATGTTCTTCCTTTTGTCAACATAGGAACGTCCACGCCCACAGAAAAATTTTATGAGGGTTTATTTGAGCCAAGCGAGGATGCATGTGGTAAGCAAGCGCTCAGTAGATTGGGGAGTTGCTTCCCGGAATGACAGTTGGCAGCTGCTTTTCTGCGTTCGGTGTGTGTGTTGCTGAAGCGAGCACATCTTTGATGCTTTTAGAATTAAGAGGGGAGCATGAGGATTACGTGAAGGTGGGAGAAAGCAAGGCAGGGACCGAAATACAGCCATTTAACCAGGTGATGTGCTTTTTGAGGGTGGTCATGCTTTTGTTTTCCAGGGGTCTGAAGAAGAAGCATTTCAAAGGTGTACTAACCTAGGTGCACAAAAACAATGGACAGGGCAAAGATAACCTTTTACTAGAGAAGTTATAGGCCTGAGGTGTGACTACCCACCATGACCTGCGCAGGTAGGAATATATGATCTCATTATCCTGTGAGGTTACTTGAGGTTAGATTTATTATAGAGCTCCTTTTTGTCCATGCTTTTTAAGACTGAATAATATTCTTTTGTATGGATATACCAAATTTTGGTTCCTTTATCTGTTGATGGACACTTGGGTTGCTTCCATGTCATTTGGATATTCTTGTCAATATAACTCTCGTGAGTAAATTCTCCTCTCTTTGGCCCACTTTTGAGCTCTCTTTTCACCGTCTTCTTAAGATCCTATACTGGCTTTATGTTGCCAGGGATCACTCATTCGATCCAGATTCTCTTAGTTCTATCCCATTTGTTGGCGATGGTCATGGCATTTATCTGGCAGTATTGAAGTGTATCTATTTCCCCATTTCTCCCGCTCTGCAGGGAGTTCCTCCAAGCAGGGACTGGACTGCACTGGACTTTGCATGCTAACCCCTAGCCTGGGCCTGGGCCTGCAGTGGACACTCAGCGAACATATTTGCTTGAGTGTTCCTTGGCTGCACTCCTCGTTTTACCATTCACTTTGGATTCTTGCAGCTAAAGTTAAGACACACCACCTCTTGGTTTGATGCTTGCCTTTCATAAAAAAGCCTTCCTAAGCTTTGCAGATTTCTTCTTGGAAGTTCTGGATCCTTCATTCATGAAGTGTCTTGTGGATTCAGATTTACCCCAGCCTCTATTGTGCTTAATTGTGGCAACTTTCGAGCTGCCTTCACTTTGACCTAGTTTATATACCAGCCTATTATAAATGTAAACTATAATTGGTTTAATACAAATGGTTTTTATTAGTCTTTGCTCTTCCCTTTAATGTTTTTTTTAATTCGTTATTGCTTATCATGTGGTATCAAGAAGGCATTTGGGTACTAGTTCGGTGGGTAGCTGTTTTGTCCAGCTCCCTCACTTAAGAGGAGGAAGGGCAGAGAAATGTCCAACTCACATATGCTTTGTAGCTCAGAGTTATTTTTTACCCCCTTTAGAAATTTTGAAAGGATAGCTCTGATTCAGGTATAACTATCCTCCCAAAGTGAAAAAAATGTTCTGGAAAGTTGGATTTTGAAGTTAGAGACCACTGAGAATGAATTTGTGTTGGGGAAAACTCATTGGAAGGCTGTGTCTGAAAATCTGTCCAACGGGGCTTAAGGTGTGACAGAGTGGGGTAGGACGGGTGTTCGAAGGATTTACTGTGCAAAGTATTTGCAGAAAATGATTTAGAATTTTTAATTCCTAAATGACAAATTTAGGAGTGGAATTTAGGAATGAGGGAGTTAAGTACCAAGGGATTTGGTCAACAGTTGCTGGTCAGGTGCTGTCACTAAGTCATGTGTGGATGCTGCCCTCAGGGAGGTTACTGTCTAGTAGAGGAGCAAAGCCTCATCCCCCTAGATTTTAATTGAGAGACTGAGTTTCACCTGATAGGATGGCACACGTGTTTCAGGCATCTGGAAGAAGACATTTTGGGTTGGGTTACCAGTGTTCACCAACATTTTCATGATTATATTCTTTTTATTAAATGACTGTGATCTTATTAATAGCTAAGAACTTTATGTTCAGTATAAGATAATAGTATTAATAGCTCCTGTTTGTTCAGTACAGTTGACCCTTGAAGAATGCGGGAGTTAGGGGCACCACCCTCCATGAAGTCAGAAATCATGTGTAACTTAGGACTCCCTTAAAACTGCATTACAGTCAGCCCTTCACATCCACAGAATGAACCACCTGCAGATAGAAAACTGTTTTTTTTCAATCTGCCATTGGTAGAATCCACCGTTATGAAACCGGTGAATATGGAGCATTGACATGGCAGGCTAACTATATATTTATTGGGGAAAAAAAGTCAGTGTATTAGTGGACTTGTGCAGTTCAAACATGTGTTGTTCAAGGATCAACTGTCCTTAATTATATGCTTCATGTTGAGCTAAGCAAGGGAGAAGGTGGTAATGCAGAAGAGGGTCTGGTGGTGAGCCCTATGGAACCCCAACATTCCAGGTCAGGCCAGGGCAGAGGGGCCAGCAGAGGAGACTGAGAAAGAAGTCGGGGGGAGGAGAGAACAGGTGCCCTGTTGTTGAGGGACTTACCTGAGATCTTACTGGAGCTTGGACCTTGGTCTCTTGACTCCCAGGCCAGAGATTTTCCCCACTGTACATCACCCTGGGAATGCATGTTCTTTTACAGACAGTGTAGTAAATGACAGGTAGAGTTAAAATGAATAGGTAAGATGATAAAAGTGCACTTGTCAAGGTCATCAGTAACCTCCATGGAGCCACTTTCAAGGTCTTCATCCATTTTGACCTCTGCAGACTCTCTGCTTACTTGGCTGTGAGGACTCCACTTCCTGTTGACTTTCTTTCTCCTCCTGACTGCTCTTTCTCAGTTTCCTCTGCTGGCTCCTCCACCTTGGCCTGACCTGGAATGTTGGGGTTCCACAGGGCTCACCACTAGACCCTCTTCTCTCTCACTGACTCACATGACATTTTCTGTATTTAACTCATGTGGATGACTCTTAACTACCTCTAGTCCAGACTTCTCTGAGGTTCAGATTCATGTGTACAGATTCTTCCTTGACCTTGGCATTTGGATGTCTCACAGACACTGCAAACGTAACATGCCAAATGGAACTGCTTCCACAGGCCCTCTGGACCTATGCATAGCAATCCCTTCCCCCATTCTGTTCTTCACCTAGGTTACTGCCATCTCCAACTGGCAGTCATTCATAATGATAGCAGTGAGAGCTGGCATTTATGAGTTTATTAAGAATAGGTGATGATAACAGTAATAGTAGTAAGAATAGATTATATAGCTCTTAGTATATACCTTGGACTGTTTTAAGCATGCTATAAATAGTAATTCATTGAATTCTCACAGCAAATCCATGAAATTGATACTGTTACCATCCCTGATTCTTAGATAATGTCAGCATCGGCAACAGAGCGATGAAGTTACTTCCCACAGCACACAAGGTCCCTCGGCCAGTCAGGGGTGGGAATAGAGTCCAGCAGAGCTCGAGCACGTGCCTTGTGCCAGTACAGCATTTTACTGTGATTTCTCCATGTCCTCTCCCATATCTCGTTCATCGGAAGTTCAGCGGATTTGCACTCCAGACCATACCTCCAGGCTCCTCTGTTCTCTTGTCCGGTGAGCGTCTCAGTTCAGGCCATCCCTGGCTCGCCCTGGACCGCTACAGTGACCTTGCACCTGTCCTTTCTGTTTCACTCCATCCCCTTCCAGCAAGCGGCAGTGCTGAGACGAAAGTCAGAATGTTTCAGTCCGCTGCTGGAGACGATGCGGTGGCTTCCCACTGCGCTCAGTTCATGAGAGCTCCCTTCTGGGACCTCCGAGGCCCTTCCTCAACCTTATCTTCTGCCCTTGCTTTCCACTCAGCTCCCGCCCTGCAGTTCATTTCCTCACATGTACCACAGTCTTTACTGCCTCTCAGCCCTGGCACAGCCGTTCGCCTGGCTGGGACGCCCCCCACCCCGGCTCTGCATCGCAGTCCCTTCCCAGAGGACCTTCCATCACCACCCCTGTCGGCTTCTTCTTTCCTCCTCTTCACAGAATTTGTTACCAGTGGAAATGAGTTTAGAATTTATCTCTTCCCTTTTGGTAGTGTTTGCCCCATTAGAATGTAAGCTTCCTGAGAGCTAAAACGTAACTATTTGCTGATAAAAAGAAATACAGGTTCAATTTTCGGCTGCATTAGAAACCTAACTTTTTCCCGTTGGAAAATATGTTTAAGGCTCTTAGTCGGCTGGAACGCAGCGCACCGCTCAGCTATGGAATGCTTGTGTGGCCCTGCCTCTTGGGGGACACGCAGACTCTGGGAGTCCCAGGGCATTCACCCCCACAGTTGTGGTCACTTCACTTTTAGTTGTACCCTTCTTCCTCATGCACTGCACAACTCTCACACTGACCCCTGTGCGACCACTGCTGCCTAAGCCGTGGCGGCACTGGGGGATTAGTGGGTGGTGGAAAGGAACCAGGCAGCGGGGCGTCACCCATGCTGAGGAGCTGAGCCTGAGCGCGTTTGGCCGTTGGGTACGGTGACCTTCAAGGCCCCAGCCCGACTCTCAGCAACTCGGATTCTCTTGGTTCCGACTTACAAATTATGCACCAGCCAAGACATCTAGACTCTGGTCCTTTAGCTCTGTCTTGAGGCCCGCTCTTTGCCTCTGCAGCTGTCACTGTCCCTAGCGATGCTCCGGGGACCACCTTTGATGTACCACTACTTTAATGGCAAGTTCTTTTCCTTTCTTCAGTAACTAATTCTCTCAGGATGGGATCCAAGAAAATGTGCCTCATGAGAATTTCTGGAGTAAGCCGAAGGATGGAATTTGGGCTAATTTTAGTAAACAGCAAGTTAAGATCTTATTTGTAGTTCTTTGGTGGAGGACAATAAATTACCGGCTCATTTAAGACCCCGTGGCTTACAAAGAACTCTCTCCTGTGAAGGTATTGAATGAGAGTGTGCCCTGCTATGAGACGACGTGTGCTGCTCACTACACTCCAGATCGGAGCTCTCTACCTCTCACTGCGCAGGAGTGAGCGCTGCGGTGAACCAGGGCGACCTCTACAGCAGGCCCGTCCTACCCGTGGGCCATATGCAGCCCCACACGGATGTGTAAACTGTCTTAAAACAGTATGAGATTTTTTGGCGACCTCTTTTTTAGCTCATCAGCTATTGTTAGTGTAGTTTATGTGTGTTATTTTATGTATGTATTTTATTTGTATGTAGTTTATGTTAGTGTATTTTATGTGTGGCCCAAGACAGTTCTTACAGTTTGGCCTAGGGGAGCCAAAAGATTGGACACCCCTGGTCTAAAGCAACCAAACATGTCCTCAGTGCACAGTAGGAGGGTACACACGACCCTCATTCATGACTGCTTCGATTGTTATCTGGTCCTAACTAAGTTCATGACTTAGACGGTAAATCAATATAGATGTCCCCAACTTGCAAAACTTATGCCAGAGGATCCCCCTCCCACAGCCATTTTTCTTTTTAAATTTGGAATAACTGGGAAGTTATGGGTGTAAAGCAGCTCTTTCTATGGAAAAGTAGTAAGGTGGCCTCAGTTATTAGGGCCTACACACATTCTTTTGCCTGACTTGTTTCAGTCCAATGTCGCCATGAGGAACCAGCAGTCAGGCAGGTTGGGGATACGAGGTTTCTTCATAGACATTGAGGACTATTGGGGAAGTGCTGTTGAAGTGATAGCCCAGGGAGGCGTGGATTACGGTGACTTACACAGACTGGGTTCTGTGGCAGTGATAATGCTATGACGTTTTCACTTTAGAATTATGTGGTCAGCGTTCTCAGCCCACTTGCAGACAGATGGTAACCGTGTAGTGTGTGGGTCAGTTGGGGAAGTTTGTACTCGGGACACCCGGAGCAGGGGTTGGCCTTGGCCGTGATGGCAAGCGCCACCCCTTTCCTCCCTGTTGTCTACAACCTCAGGGTGGCTTGTGTAGGATCTTGTTTCCAGGGTCACACTAGGCTTGATGATTTTCTGGTGGCTTGGAGGGTAACTTGTGGCTTCTGTGTGGAAGCTATTGCTCGGCCTCTTGAATATCAGATCTGACACCTTGGATGAGTCTCAGGCTGTGGGGAGTTCACGGCGATGAAGCAGATACTCTGAAACCACCCAGTGCTTCCCGCAGCAGTCCCAGGAGTGTGGGGACCAGCAGTCTCCCTTCTCTTCTTTGACTGGCAGCAGTAATCTCTGTGTGGTCTTTCTGGGCCGTCTCTGTCCTTCCAGCCGCCGAGCCTGCAGCCCCATTTGTGTTGGTCTTTCTCAGCCAGAGGTAGCAGTGGATGTGGGCTCCCTGTGTCCTGTGCGAAATTCGTCATCCCAGGTACGGAGTGACAGCTTCAGGCCGTCTTAAGTCTGTCGATCATCAGTCCTGAGGACTGCACGGTGATTGCTTTAGGTGAAGTATTGGGGGACGGACAGACAACCAAGTCCAGCACTTGATCTTTCCCTTGAGTTGTTTTGATACAGTACTTTTTGGAGCATTTAGAGAGGAAATGGAGAATAAAATATTGTTTTTTTGGCTCCTTGCTTTAAGCGTAAGATGATCCAGCACTTTCCAGAATGTGTTTTTGTTATTGGAACTAGAAGATGGTGTTTGTGCTCTGTTGTCTGGTGCTTGAATTGCTTACTTTTAAAGAGGGGTTTAGCTTTCCTAGGATGTTAATGCTGATAATACTTTTCGTCTGATTTAATTTGAGAAAATTTTATATCATTTGTTTAGAACAGTGGTTCTCAACCGTCCTAAGGCCGCAACCCTTTAACACAGCTCCTCATTGTCGTTGCTACTTCATAACAGTAATGTTGCTCCTGTTAGGAATCGTCATGTAAATATCTGCTATGTGTTTTCCAATGGTCTTAAGCGACCCCTGTGAAAGGGTCGTTCGACCCCCAAAGGGGTCGCAACCCACCAGTTGAGAACTGCTGGTTTAGAAGAACAGCTGCTCTGACAGTGAGAATTCTTTTCTTCTTGATCATTTTACCTGTTTTATTACTATTGTTTAAAATAGATCCCTGCAAAGTGATTTTCTTGTTGTTGATGGTGTTTTTTTTTTATCCTGGTTCCCCTTCAAACAGCTGGCTGAACAAGCAGTGTGGAGGCGCCCCCAGTCCCTGTCGGGGAGCTGCAGGGGTACAGTCAGCCCACCTTTGCAGATTGGGAATGGGGGCCTGGAAGACGGGGCGTGCTTTTCCATCGTGTAGAACAATTAGTAACTGTTCAGAATTTACATCTTGCATGTTTTCTGCCATCTACTTGAAACTTTTTAAAGATGCTATTAATTTACATATAAACATGATTTAGCCCAGGTAAGATAGAAAGGTGTGTTCTTTTCCCCTCTCTGTTGTATTCCAATCTCAGTGTCATGGGAAGAAAATAATAGAGTTCGGTACTAATAAGTTTAGAAAATACTCCCTAGCCTAAGTATGTGATATTTTATTTGCATCGCTTTAACACATGGCTTAAATGGTGCCCGAAATTAGTTTCAAATGACTTCATTAGCGTTTCATTTCAGATAATTATGTTAAGAAGGAAAAGAAACAGACACTCTCCCTCTTGCAGCCCAGTCATCTGACACGAGCATAAGTGGGACAGTGTCCTTGGCCTGTATCCTTTCCCAGCCCCTGGAATGGTGTGGGTCCCCCTGTGTTCTCACTGAGAAACACAGCAGACCTATTCATTCTCGTCCAAAAGGTTCTCAGACGCAGCAGACAGCTGTGAGCACTTGATACTTGTTTGGCTTGGAATTTAGCATGTGGACCTCTCTACCTAGAAAGTCATTCCCTAGACCACAGACTGTTATTTCAGACGGTGCTGTGAAATTAGGTGATTCTTCTTTATGACCAGACTAACAGTGAGACATTAACCATGTGGAGAGACAGGAAATATATCATGGTAGATGTAAGCGTTTGGCTTTCTCAGTAACTTGCGAGTCAAAACTGACAAGTTAGTGAGAAAAGGGCGTATTTTTCTTGTGTAGTCTCTCTTCATTTTCTTCTGTTCACGAACTTGAATGCTTGTTGTTGAGTGGTAGGCCTTGGTGTGACTTTAATTAGAACTGTAGTATATCATCAGTCTTGGGGTGGTAAGCCCAATGTATATGTAATATGAATGCATTTAAAGAAAGGAAACCTTCTACATTATAAAATGAATGATGTATTTATTTTAAGATCAGTTTCTTACAGAAATTCTTCCATAAAATTAAACTCCGCTTGTGTCAAAGGAGAAAGCCATGGTCAGGAGGAGTCCCAGCATAATTCGATTCCCCCGCTCAATGGCTGCCCCAGTGCCTCTGTAGCTACGAAATGGTTGGCACAATCCCTGCTATCTGTGGGGACAGCGCTGATAACCCAGCTGTCCTTAGAAAGGTGGCCATAATCGAGTGATTAATTGAAGGTGTGATTTTGTATTTGAGGCCCTGCGCCATCTTCAGGTTAGCAGGAGACAGTCTTAGATTTGAATGGCATTTGGAAGGTGCACTCTTACTGTGCAGGTACACATTTTTAACTGTTTAAATTGGGAAGGAGAAACATTGTCATTTGTCATCTAAATTAAGAAAGTCAAGTGTGTTTTATTCATAGTATCTCCACAGCTTAGCACCGAGACTGGGATGTAAAGCATTCGAGTGTGTTTGTTCAGTGAAGGAATAGATGGACAGATGGATGGATAAATCGTTAGTTTTTATTTTAAAAATATTTTGCTTAAAAAGAAACGGTAACAGATAATATTGAATCTAAGAGAAAAAAACGGACATTTTGAATCCTTTCTGTTCCCAAGTCTTTGGATAAGTGACGGAGAGGGAAATGGATTATCACACGGGGCCAGGTTAAGCTGCCTCAGTTTGGGAGCGTTCTGGGAAGGATATTCAAAAATGCAGGAGGGGAAAGAAACAGAATCTCAGTTGTTTCCGTGCATTTTACTGGTATCCGAGAAAGGTAATTCAGACTTTGGACTCCTGGATTGAAGTCCCTGCCTTAATTTTCTTAGCAGAGGTCTTCTTTCCCATCCTTGTTTTTATCCTCCTTTCACTCCAGAGGGATGTCAGGGACAGGTGGCAGCATTTTACAGGTAAACCAAGGGAGGCAGGGAGAAGAAGTGTGTACACACCTTAGGGCCCTTACCTCGTTTGTTACCTGGTCTGATAGACAGTCATTCCTTTTTAGGAAGGGTGGCGAGGACACCTTCTCTATTTGATGCATAGTACATTTTGGACCACATTACCCTGGCTCTCAGAAAAATCACTTTTACTGAATTATTCTTCCCTGTTAAGTTTTATTCACATTTGTATAGGAAAAAAGTGTAACTCCTTTTCTACAGCATGTGAGATAGAGACATTACTTCAGTGTTGAAATTTTTTCAGGTTTTAATAATCAAGCAAATGTCTTTCCTGAGTAACTAACTCCTAGACAGTCTCCTCATTTCTGATAATAAGATTATGTAAGACATTCCAAGTTTCCATTTTCCCTGATTGTGAGTATATTTAAGGCCAAGATTTTTGTGCTTTGTGTTAACATTTTTGCTGTCTCCTTTTTAACTGTTTTTCTTTTTATAAGATGATAATGTGATTTTATTTTGTATGTACTTTTTATAAAGTGCTTTAAATTCTTTCTGGAGAGAGTCATGTTTTCAATAGTTTGATTAAAACAACAGTCCATATTCATTATTCCTTAAATCCTTGTTTTGAGTTTATGCTTGTTGGTACTACAGCCTTCCTTTTCCACTAACTCTAGTTGCTTTTTTATGTCTTATTTCGTACTGGGCCACGTTGAGTAACTCCAGTTGTAGGTATGCAAATACTATCTTGTTTAAGCCTTAATGTTGTGGTATAAGAACTTGAAGGAAACAGAATTGATCTGTTTCTTCTAAAAGCTAAGCTTTTTGAGAAGTGACTGTGAATCCCTCCTGAGAACTTGGGTGATAGAAACCATTGCCTGAACCCAAGGTTCATGTTCATTATTGCGCTTAATTGAAATATAGTTTATGGGAAGATTTGGACCACTATCCTTTTTCCTGCTACCCAGTGTCTTCTCTTTTATTGGCAGTAACACTGTTTCTGGGTAGAAGTGTTACCCCACTGATCAGACAGAAGCACAGTGGAGATTTAAATTCAGCAGTCCATTTTCTTATGTTTTATTTCTACAACTACTCAACAGTATTACACATTAACTGAACGTTCCCTGACATTTTTCCTTCTTACTAGTGTTATTGTAACAATACCGGTTGAAAGCAGGCCCCTGGACCCCAGAGGGACATAGCCGCCTTCCCTGCTATACCCCATTTTATGTCAACCCTACCTCAACTTTGAACCCTCTTAACAGTTTTAAATACAGAATGTTACATTAGCACATGGAAATCTGCAGAGATGTGCATCTGTAAGTGCTAAGGGGTAGTGGCATACTGGGTCCTTACCTAGCTTCTTTGAGCTTCATTTTGCCAACTCGTGACTCTCTCCCACATATGTTTACTGTTACAATAAAAGGAAATAATTAAAAAAAAATCTTGAAGCATTATGCCTGGCTGCATTCAATAATAATTGAATCAGACTAATAAAGGTTTCCAAGCCCTTGGTGGTGGTCCAGTTACTGCCCCATATGAATAACCGGATTCCTGTGGGAAACAGCTCTGTGATGTAGAACATGACCAGATTTGACTTGTGCTCTGAGTCTTCTGATCTCACTCGCATAGCACAGCTGATTCTTTGTTTCTGGTAATGGAACATCCCCTTCCGTCACCTCATTTCCTGTCCATGGGGCTTCCTATGCCATATCTCTTACTTGACTTTTATTTCACTTTGGATCTGTGTGCTTGTCATGAATTTCTTTGGTAGGAGATGTACACAAGTGGTAGTAAACTATCCTCTTGAATCAGTGGAAGCACCAGTAGAGATCAGCACTGTGTTCTTCACCTTCCGGTCGTCCTTTGGCACTCGTGTCTGAAAGTTCACGCGTCTCCTCATCGTGTACTTCACTCCTGCAGCTTTTCCTTGGCGCCCTGCTCAGGGTCATCTTCCTCTCAGCCATCCCGAGTCTGGTCCCCATGTTGGCTTTCTGGGCATCCTCTGCTTTGACTGCTCACCTGGTTTCACTTCTTGCTCATCCGAAGGACGATTTCTTTTTTTTCTTTTTTCTTTCTTTTTTTTTTACTTTTTGGTATGTGGGTAGCTCCCTGACTGGGAATCGAACCAGGCTGCAGCACTGACAACGCCAGCGCCGAAGCCTTAAGCCACTACACCGTCAGGGAACTCCCCGGGGGATGATTTCTGAGCCCACGTCTGAAGGTGATAGATGGTAGAGTATGGACCCCTCCTGGAAATGAGGTTGTCTAGATATTCTGGGATCCCTCTTGCTATAAACACTTCCAATAGAAATATTAGAGAAGATAAAACAAACACCCTTTGGTAATCTTTATTGTAGGATAGAGGGGAAGAGAGAAAGAAGAAGGAGCATTCCTGGGAGAGAAGGAGAGAGGCTCTAAAACCAGAGTGGGAAGTGACACTGAGGGGACCTCTGGTGATGCTGGGGACCTAGATTTCAGGGAGATGGGATTTCATCGGAACCTCCTTGAGGGTAGGGGTGGGGAGAGAACATCCATTAGTGAAGGGAGGCGGCTTCCTCCTAGCTTGAAAAACACAGTCTCTCTTGAATCTCTTGGGTCTGGGATTTGGATCTGTGCTACCTATGTGGTCTGGAAAACCGCAAACTGAGCAACTCATCTCAGTGCTTCTGGGTTGGAAGCACCCAGGGGCTCGTCAGAAATAAACAGTGGTCCCTTCTAGAACAGCACCACACGCCGCTTACTGATAGGAGATCTAAAATGTGAGCAGAGTACAAAAGTGTTAACCAAGGAATTGAGCTGCTATGAATGAGGGGCACCTTTGTCAATTATGATGTACCACTTATTCCATCCATTCATTTGTTCATTCCTCGCATTTTTATTGATCACTCAGTATACGCATGTTCTAGGGAGCATTGTCAGTGCTGGGTTATAATAGCAAAACACTCCATGGGCAAGTGGGTACTGGGCTACTTACCTGGCCCACGGCCCTGCCTACTTCAGGGCTCAGTCATGGCAAGAAAATTCTGGTGCTTTGCTGGTCCCAGTTTGAAGACAGGTGATTTAGGTCAGTTCTTTTATTTAAAACAGAGACCACTGGTTAAGTAAACTGCCCAAGGTGTGAAACCTCAGGTTCCTTGTCTTTAGAATGAAGACAATACCCACCTCACAGAGGTGCCAGGATGATGAAAAGCCAACCACACACATCATCTGCCATGAATGTGCTTGTTCCTCCTTCCCCATCCTCCTCACAGTCACAGTGCAGGGACTCACTCCTGATTTTTGGGCTATGTGCTTCTCTGCTGCTGGTTCGACTCCATGAAATCTTTTTTTGTTAGCCGATGGAGTCTCACCCTTTCACTCTGAATTGATTCTGATTATCTTGTGTTTTGATTTTGGCTTCCATATATAGACTGTGAATTGTTTTAAGTTTAGGGACAAGATCTTATATTTTTATATTTGCTTTATATTATCTAGTCTTGAGCTGGCGACTTAGTAGATGTTTTATAATATTCATTTACTGTTCCTTGATTAAGCGTGTAATTGCCAGCCATTGTTACGAGAAAATGAAAATACTTCTGTCCAAAAATGTACGATGGTCATTATGCGGGAGTTATGGCAAAGTAAGAAAATATTTTTGCTGGCTCTTTATGATGTGGACACCTGTATTCTGCTCTCCATCGCTAATGGCTAGGTGATTCCCACCTGATTTCCTGCCGCACTTTCCTTTATAGTCCTGGGTTTACTCATTCTTTCAGTGCCAGTGTGACTCACCAAACCGGGCCTCTGTGTGTGTCGCAGGTTATTGAAAACCCCACAGCCACTTCTGTGTGGCCCCAAGTACATGTTCAGAATTAGAAATGAATTCATCTGTGTGGACACTGGCCACTGGTTAGCCCCTGCCTCCCTGCCCCGCCCCAGTGCTCGGTCTCTGTGACAGTCAGGCGTGTTCTCTGTGTCTGCCCTGTCCATCCTTTGGCTGAAGGTCAGGAACTCCTGCTTAACCATCAGGAACAAGAAGGAATCACTTGGACGTGATCCCTCCTGTCGAGGCCAGCAGAGGCTGGGCTGTAGCCAGGAGGACTCCATTGTCCACGCAGGTGCCTGCTGCCCGCTGCCCTTTCTGTGTGAAAGACATGGAAGTGCAAGGAGGTTATTTTTGCAGGTGAAGAAGATGGCAGCAGATGTATAAACAGGTTCACTCGTTATAGTATAAATTGATGTTTTGTTTTCATTTTAGTTTAACAATATATAGGTATTCGTGAAAGAAAATATTTGGCTGTAAAAAATTAAGAAATATAACTAACTGCCATTATATATTATAAATCCAGTTCAATGTTGTTCTTTGGAAAGAACTTCAAGTTGTAAGTTTAAAAAAATTACTGAAATTTAATGTTGTTATAGTATTAAAATAAGCTTAAAAAGTTTTAAGTAATAATTCAAAAGACATTAAAATTCAGATTTACTCTAATTACTTTTACCTTTTATGCACACATATAATAGTTTTCAGGAAAGTGGAATGTGGTATTGGAATAAGACACGTAATAACGTGCACAGTTATTTTGCAATATCCTTTATTTTTCTCTGAAAGCTATTTCTTCTTTTTTGTAAAGGAAGCTGTGTAAATTTTGTATTTCCTCTGTAGCCATGACCAAGAGCGTAATTTCTTCATTAACCTAGCTTGTTTATTCTTGCGTATGTGCTAGACCATACCTGGATTGAATATCCGGTGTTACTGTGCGTCTGTGAAAAGAACCTGTCTTACTGGTATTCCTAGTAAACTCCACTGTGGTGAGATCACCTAAGTACTGCAAAAGGGACATTGGCAGGAGCTTGGGGGATATTTTTAGCTTCTTGCAACACTGTATTTTAATGGCATTAGTGTTTCAGGACAAATTTTATTATATAATTTTATTTCATGTACTTACTGTCATCCAAGACTACAGTGTTTTAGATGACTGGAAGTTAGCCTTTTAAGAGCCCCAAATATTCAGCTCTTTTAATGGAAAAATTTCCAAAATAAGCAATTTCCTCAATCAGAGGATAGTGGATATAATAGAACCTGTAGTTTACATTCAGGGTCATCTCCTTATTTTGTGAGGACAGGCAGTGATACTTTTGGAAGGTGATTGCATAGTGGACTTCTTCCTACATTTGTCATTTATTCAGCAAATATTGAGTTCTTTCCTAGGTGTGAAGATTCAGTGATTAAGGGATATTTCCTTAAACGGAATGTTCACAGTGTTATAGGAAAGATAGATTAGGACAAAAAGTCTTTGGGAAGGCAGACTGGGGATGGACAGGTTTGGGATCCAGGTAGACCTGGATTCAAACTGCAGGATGAATGAAGTTGTATTAAACTCCGTCTAGCATTTGTGTGATCACAGTTACGTGTGTGTGAGTCTGTTCATCTGCCTGTGGCAGTGGAAAGACTTCCTGTAGTTTACTGGCCTATGAAAGAATACAAGTTATAACATCATTGGGAAACATTTTATTCCTGCGCAGTAACATTTGCTCTTTGGGGGAAAAGATTTTTAATACCGTGTACAAATAAAAAAGCACTTTTATTTAGTTGAACATACATGTATTGAATACCTGATGCATGTACTGTGCAAGAAGATGTCAACAAACAGGCATTTAAATGTCCTTATCCTTAAGTAACTCCCAGACTAGCAGGGAATATAGGGGCTCAAATGCCTGTAATATGGCGGAGAACTGAATGAGCAACTTACTAAGGTCGGAGAGTTTACTGTGAAGATTGAAGAAAACAAGTCCACACCAAGTAGGGAGAAGCTGGCAAGGATGTATGGAGTGGGTGGTTTTGAAGATGCTCCTGGGAAGATGGCTAAAATTGGGGGGATTTGGGATGAACTTTGTAATCAGCAAGATAAGCTTGGGGCTTGCTGTACAAGCAGAAGGTATACTGTGAAAGGAGCGTAACTTTCACAGAGGACAGAGGTAGAAGAGAGGTGGGAGGTAAACTACAAAGATAGGTTTGGGTCCACGCTGTGAAGGGCCTTGTGTGCCAGACTGAGGCAGTGTATGAGGTCAAGGGACGATGGTGAGTGTTTTTCCTGGGGTGAACCCATTTGGGTTACAATCTAGTATTATCTTTATATGCTGTTTGATTTGCTAATGTTCTGTTTAGGAATTTTGTGTCTTATTCATGAGTGATGTTGCCTTTAATTTTCCATTCTTCCATTCTCTATACCTGGTTTTATTATCAAGACATAATAGAATTACTTGTGTTACCACTTTTTCTATTCTCTGGATGGGTTTGTGTAATTCTGCAGTAATCCGTTCCTTGAATGCTGGTAGAATTTATCTGTAAAATATCTTGGACTTGATGTTTTCTTTGTGGGATGATTTTAAACTACTGAGCCATTTTCTTTAATGGTTATGGCACAATTACAACTGTATCTTTCTTCTTGGATTAGTTTTGTTAAAACTGTATTTCTTAGGAATTGTTTCATACGTTCTCAAATTTTTCAGCGTTAAATTGTCACAGCATTCTGCACTGTACCTATAGTTACACCGCCCCTTTCATTCCCAGTGCTGTTTACTTGTGCTTCTCTTCATCTGTTTTACCGGAGGTTTGTGTCTTAAGCTTACTGTTTTTGAAGAGTCAACCTGGCTTTCTTTAGCCTCTCTATTGTTACTTTTTCTGTTTTATGAGTTTTTGTTTTTATCTTTTTATCCCCTTTTATTGTCTTTTGGTTAATGCTCTACTTTTTAATTGAATATTTAGCTCCTTAATTTATAACATTTCTTTTTTTTTTCAATTATAAACATTAAAGGGAATAAATTTCTTAGAAATTGCTGCTTTTTATGTAACCGAAAGTTTTGGTGTGTAGTATTTTTAATTAATATTCAGTATTTTAAACTTTCTATTATGATTTCTTCTTTTTCTTCAAATGTGTTTCTTTGTTTAAAAATTTCCAGCATACAATTTTATAATTTATATTTTTGTAATTGCTTTTCATTTAATAGCTTTGTAGTCATATAATAAGGTCTCTATGACACTTACTCTTGGAACTATATTGAGACTCACTTCTGATGGTAAATTGTTGCTCATGTTCTTGTGTGCTTGAGAATATACATCCTCTGAATTGGACACAAGATTCTGTATACCGTATGTTCATTAAGACCAAATTTGTTAATTGTGACATTCATATCTTCTAAAGTTTGCTTCCCCCTCCCCCCATCTTGATCTACTCTGATGGAAGGTAATTCATTTCTTCCCATCAATATTTGCTTTGTATGTTTCAAAGTTATTTCATTAGGTGTGTATCACATTAGAGTTGTGATATGCTCCAGGTGAATGGACTACGAGGTCAGACAGTTAAGTTTTCGAACTTGCCACCGTGCGCTTACGTTGGCAGCACTGTGCACACAACTCAGTAAGGTGTCATAACCTTGGTGCATCTGTGACTCACAGCTGTGTTCATGTCGATGTGTGGCAGTGTCTTGCTGAGTGGTGTTCATTATTATTGTTGGGTGTTTTTTTGTGTCATTGAGAGACTGTTGGAGCTTGAATTAGAGCAACGAACAAACATTAAATTTCTTGTTAAAGTTGGCAAGAGTGGAAGTGAAATCAGGGACATGTTAGTCCAAGTTTATGGAAATAATGCCATGAAGTAAACAGCAGTGTACAAATGGACTCACCATTTTTCTGAGGGGAGAGAAAGTGTCACTGATGAAGAGAGGTCAAGGCAGACCAGTAATGAGCAGAACTAAAGAAAACACTGCAAAAATTCATAGAATTGTGTGTCAAAATCGTCAGCTGACTGTGAGAAGCACAGCAGACCTAGTGAACATGGGTAGAGAAACAGGAAAATCTTAACTGAAAATCTTGGCATGAGAAAGGTGGTGCAAAATTGGTCCTGAAGGAGCTCACTGATGAACAAAAGCAAAGGAGAGTCCAAGTTTGCCAAGACCTTTTGGAGAGGCAAGACGATGTTTTGGGCCATGTTATCACTGGTGATGAAACATGGGTGTACCACAATACAACCTTGAAACAAAGCTTCAAAGTGCACAATGGAAGTCAGCCAATTCTCCACGACCAAAAAAAGTTCCATCAGTTCAAATCAAGAGTCACAACGATGTAACTAACCTTTTTTGATATCAGAGGGATTGTTCATTATGAATTTGTACCAACTAGACAAACAGTCAACCAAGTTTACTATTTGCAAGTGTTGAAATGGCTGCATGAAAAAGTTAGATGAAAGTGACCTGAATTTTATGCCAACACCTCATGAGTCTTGCATCACAACAATGCACCAGCTCACATGGCACTGTCTGTGAGGGAGTTTTTAGCCACTAAACAAAAAGCTGGATTGGAACACCCTCCCTACTCACCTGATCTGGCCCCCAATGATGTTTTTCATTACCCGAGATAAAGGAAAAATTAAAAGGAAGACATTTTGATACAGGAAGGACATCTAGGGTCATATGACGACAGCTCTGATGGCCATTCCAGAAAAAGAGTTCCAAAACTGCTTTGAAGGGGGGACTAGGTGCTGGTGCATAGCTTCCCAAAGGGAGGACTTCCAAGGTGACTGTAGTGATATAATCAGCAATGAGGCCTGTAGCACTTTATCTGGGATAAGTTTGTGAAATTAATTGTCCAACCTTGTATATTTATCACTGCGTGGCTCCCTTCTTTATTCCATATTAACTAGTTTTGCTTTAAAATATATTCTGTTCAATATTAGTATAATGATCCATCTTTCTTTTGGTTTCTATATAAATGGCATATCTTCTTTTTTCATTCTTTTATTTTCATTCTTAATATGATCTTATGTTTTAGGTATGTGTCGTGTGAGAAACAGCTGCTTCATAGGTAGTCCCTTATTATAACAAAGGAATCCTAATTCCTTCCTCCCACCCCTTGTATCATTGCTTTCATTCTTTTCATTTGTAAATAAGCTTGCATAGACATGTGTATATGTGCATTTATAGACATATGCATGTATACTTGAGTACATTGTTAGTATTATTATGTTGAACAAACTTTTATCTGTTAGATAAATTAAGAATAAAAAAATGAAAATTCTTATTTTATCTTATTCCTTATTCAGTGCTCTTTACTTTTGCAGATCTGAGTTTCTGACCTATATCATTTTCCTTCTCTTTAAAGAACTTCTTTTACCATTTCTTATAAGATATGTCTAGTGGTGACCTATTTTCTCAGTTTTGGTTTTCTTTCACTTTTGAAGGGTAATTTTTGAGAATTCTAGGTTGGTAGATTTTTTTCTCAACACTTTAAATATTTCACTCCACTCTCTTGCTTGCATGGTTTCTGAGAAGAAATCAGATGTAATTCTTACTTCCCTCTGCTTTTGGAAAGGTGTTTTACTCCCTGGCTTCTTTCAGGGTTTTTTCTTTCTTTCTCTCTCTCTCTTTGTTTTTTTTTTTTTTTGGGGGGGGGGAGGGTAAGGGGGTAGTTCCCTGGCCGAAGCCTATTCACTACACCACCAGGGACCTCCCACCGTTTTTTTCTTTATGTTTGATTTTCTCTAGTTTGAAAATGATGTCAAGGTGTGTTTTGGGGGGCATTTTCCTGCTTGTGTTCTCTGAGCTTCCTGGGTGTGCTTTGATACCTGACATGCATTTGTGAGAAGATCCACTCCTTGTGTCAAATATTTCTTCTGTTTCTGTGTTCTCTTCTCCTCCTAGTATTCCTGTAATGTGTGTGTTAACACAGTTGTCTCACAGTTCTTGGATATTTTGGGATCTTTTTCCCAACCGTTTTTTCTATTTGCTCAGTTTTGGAGTTTTCTATAAGAGATTTCTTTCCTCAGCCATGTCCAGTGTACTAATAAGCCCATCAAAGACATTCTTTGTGGGAGTTCCCTGATGGTGTAATGGCTTAAGGCTTTGGCGCTGGCGCTGTCAGTGCTGCGGCCTGGGTTCGATTCCCAGTCAGGGAGCTACCCACATACCAAAAAGCAAAAAAAAAGACATTCTTCGTTTCTGTTACAGTATTCTTTTTATCTCTAGCGTTTCTTTTTTTCCTAGAATCTCCATGTCTCAGCTTCCATTGTTGCCCAAACGCTCTTTCGTGCTGTCTGCTTTCATCGTTAGAGCCCTAGCATACTCATAGTAGTTTTAAATCCCTGGTCTGATAATTCCAACATCCCTGCCATATCTGACTCTGATTATGATGCCTGTTCTTTCTTTTTAAACTGTGTTGTCTGCCTTTTAGTTTGTCTTGTAATTTTTTTCTTGATAACTGGACATGATGTACTGGTTGAAAGGAGCTGCTGGCTGTGGGCTTTTAGTAATGCTGTGGTAAGGTGTGGGGGACAGGGAAGCATTCTGCAGTTCTACAATTATATCTGTGTGTGTGTGTGTGTGTGTGTGTGAGAGAGAGAGAGAGAGACAGAGAGAGAGAGAGACAGAGAAAACATATTTTTTGGTGTGGTGAAAAATACATAGCATACAACTAACCATCTTAACCATTTCTAAGTGTATAATTCTGTAGTGTTAAGTTACTCACTTTGTTGTGGAGCCAGTCTCCAGAACTTTTTATCTTGTAAAACTGAAACTGTACCCATGAAGCAGCATCTCCCCTTTCTTCCCTCCCCTTGCCTCCTGTCAATTACCATTTCACTTTCTGTTTCCATGAATCTGACTACTTGAGGTGCCTCATATAGGTGGAATCACACAAATATTTGTCTTTTCGTGACTGGCTTATGTCACTTAGCATAATGTCCTCAAAATTTATCCATGGTGTAGTATGTGTCAGAATTTCCTTCCTTTCTAAGGCTGAATAATACATTTTTGTATGTATATGCCACGTTTTGTGTATCCATTTATCGGATGATGGACACTTGGACTGCGTCCACCTCTTGGCTATTGTGAACAACACTGCTGTGAATGAGGGTGGACAGATATCTGTCCAAGTCCCTGCTTTCAGTACTTGTGGGTACATATCCAGAAGTGGAATTGTTGGATCCTATGTTAGTTCTTTTTTTAAAATACGTTTTGTGGAAACTCCATACTGTTTTTCCATAGAGGCTCTACCATTTTGTAATCCTGCCACTATACATGAAGGTTCCAGTCTCTTCACATCCTTGCCAACACTTTATTTTTTTATATTAACCATCCTAATGAGTGTGAGGTGATAGCTCATGGTTTTGTGTGTGAACACATGTTTTTAGTTCTCATATCAGCACTCTTGATTTTCTCCAGAACACTCTGTTTCCTTTGCTGGTCTTTGTACCTGCCGGTCGGTTTGCTTGGAACACCTCCCCCGGCCCCCAGCACCCTTTCCTGCACTCATGGAACATCTGTCTGCTCTTCCTTCCGCCTGCAGCTCGCACAACACTGCGCACTCTCCCCTCTGGTCTTTGTCACGGCCGTAGTCATTGGACTGATGTCTGGTCTTCGCCACTAGACTGCAGGTTCCTTGAAGGTAGGACCATATCTGTGTTTGCTCATCATTGTGTTTTCAGGACCCAACTTAGTGGCTGGTCAATAACAACTAGAAAATAATAATTACTAATATTCTGTAGCATTTACTGTTTGCCAGATGCTTTTTAAAAATTAAGGTATAATTTACATATAGTCAATTTGCCCCTTTTAGTGTACAGTTCTCTGCATTTTGACAAATGTAAATGGTTGTCTACCCACCACCATGTCAAAATATGGAACAGATCCATTACTTCCAAAAATTTCCCTCTGCCCCTACTTCCTTTTTGTTTTTTTGAGTTATTGAGATATAATTGACATGTAACATTGTATAAGTTTTAAGATGTAAAATGTGATGATTTGATACATTTATATTATTGCAAAATGATTACCACCATCACCTCACATAATCACCATTTCTTTTTTCTGGTGAGAACATTTAAGACACACTGGTGGCACCAAGTATATGATACTGTGTCTTTCACCATAGTCACCATGCTTTACATTATACCCACACTGGGTCTCAGTCTGTTAGTGGCCTTTGCCCCTGGACGGTCTTCATGCAGTTTTCTCAGTCCTCCCCCTCCCCCCTTAGCGGGGACGGGTTGGTTAGAGTGGGCCGGAGCCGGGCATTTCTCTTCCCCCAGGTCAGTTGGCTCTCATAAAATCCCGATTGGGTAGGCTTGGTAAAATGGTTTCTCCCAAGAGAAGAAGGAAATACTCTGCTATGTTTCAAGGTGATTCCTTTCCCCCTTCCCCTGCGGGAAGCAAGGGCATTTCTCTCTGATATTTGCTGTGGGCCTGGTCAGCTCCTGGAGGTAGAACTCACGAAGTCCAGGGGGCCTGAAGTCCAGGGGGCCTGAAGTCCAGGGGGCCCGACGGCTGGGTCCTCCTGAAGTTTTTATCTCTCAGACTTGTGTGTGCTGAGCCTCTTGCCATTCACTGGGTACAGTTGAGGTTTCCCTGCCCCAGGCCGGCTCCCGTGGAGGCTTCGGCTTGCTGGTTTACGTGTGCCTCCATAAGTGTGAGTCTTTGTGTTAGTCCTTTGGTCTTTCCGGTTTTCGCCCTGGGACTCATTGCTCTTACAGATCTAATAAGAGCTGATTTTCCCATTTGCTTGGCTTTTTACTTGTTGTTAGTGTTACCGGAAAATGGGTTGTCCTTGTCGACACGATGTCCAGGTTCTTGGTATCTCGAGCAAGGAATTGAACGAGACACACACAAAAGTAAAGTGGTGAAACAAAGAGATAGTTTATTGAAGGGAAAGTACACTCCAAAGAGGTAGGAGCGGGCTCGAGCAAGAGAATGAATGGCTCAGGAGCCCCGATGAACGAGGCTGGGGCTTTTATTCTGTCTTCAGGGGAGACACCTCTGGGTGTGGGGTCTCTTGATTGACAAGAGATCTATTACATAACGCCTTCTGACTGCGCATGTCCTTTCCCAGAGTTCAGTCTGTTATAATGATATTAATGAACTTCCAGGCATATGTATGATATTACAATGATGGTATAATGAGGTTCAGGTAACTCTCACTGCGCAGGCGTTAGGAGCTGGCCCAAGCTGGTGGGCTACTTGGGCCCTCTGATTTCCTTGTCTTTGTCTGGAACTTCCTCCTAGTCTGGGGCAGGGATTACTTGTGAAAGGGTGGTATCTAGGCATAACAATTCCAGCAGGCAGTCTCATGGGGGAGGTCGAGATTTCCCTATTCTATCTGCCTTCCTCACATCCTCTTGAGACGTGATCCCCACAAATCTCCATGGGAAGATGAGGGGGTGGAGGTCTCATCTTCTGTATCTGCTTCCTGCTGAAAATGGTTGTTGTCCCTACCTACTGGGGATCCACAGCTCTCACCCTATCTGATCTAAAGGGGGAAGGGGTCTCGGGATCCGCCAAGTTGACTCCTTTGGTCGAGATGGGCTGGAAACCTTGCCAGGTGACTTCTGCATTGCAGAGGCCCCTAGATAAGAACAACCAGACCCAGTTAGTAAGTTGAAAAGCTTTGGCATGAAAAAAAGTGAAACTGAGAGCCAAAGAACTAGAATAGGAGTTTTTAGTGAAGTGGGGGGAATGGCTACTCTGTTTGGCCCACATCATTAGGACACAGTGGTGATTTCCATGTGTCTTATATGCCAGGCTGGAACCCAGAAATCCAAACCTAATTATTTTAAATTCTGTTTATGTTCCTTTCAAATTCTGAAGGCTTGGGATCTAAATTTGTTGTTTCTTGTGATGACTTCTCTTTGGTCATTTTTGTTTGTTGAATTTTGGTTGAACCTCATCTGTGGGAACGCTTAGGTCCTAAATTGGGAATGTTTCCCGCAGACAAGATTTGCATTGTCCCAACCCAGAACCATGGAGTCTGGGACAGCTTTAGCTTCCTTTGTGGGCCCTGCTGAATGTGTGTGACTCAGTTTCTCCACCATGAGGGTGGACCAAGTTTGGATATCTGATAGGGTGACTACCTGTCTGATTTGCCTGGAACTGAGGGCTTCCTGGGAGATGGGACTTTCAGTGCTAAAACTTGGACAGGGCTGAGTAGATTGGGATGAGTAAGCACCCTAATTCTGATCCCACTGTATAATACCAGCATTTGTCTCGACGATCCTGGACAAGTATATATCTGATACCTGCATTTGCCAGATACTCTGACTTTCTCTTATGTTTGTATGGCATGTGCCTTTCTTGGAGATTTCTCATACTTTTTTGCAAGTCCAGCAAAAACAATGTTTGTTGTAAGTTACCAAAGATCTAGTTATATAGTAGTGGGCAGGCCCTTCAAAACATCCTGGAAGTAAAACCTGTAATTTCAGTTTTTACCTACGTTATTGAGAACATGTTACCAGGTCACTCCGTAGTCTTCTACAGTATAATTACTAGAGGGTTATGTAGTATTGTGTTTTATGTCTATGCCAATATTTACTGATTCAGTACCCCATTTTGGACATAAAGGTTATTTCAGAATTTTTTTTTTTTAATAAAAAATGCTGTGGTGGAAATCTTTATAGCTAAATCTTTGCACAATCCAGGATTATTTTCTTATGCTAAATTTCCAAAAGAAGAATTGCTAAATCAAAAGGTTTGCGACATTTTGAGTGTTTTGAATTATATCACCAAGTTGGTCTCTGATTTCTCTGCACCCTGCATGACACTGGGAATTAATGTTTCTTTCAGTCTTTGTCACTTTGATAAATGAAATGTTCTCCCTTTTAAATTAAGGCACATGACTTTTGATACCAGTGAACCCCATACACAGTACTACAGTGTTTCACCAACTAAGTTTCAGGTGTAGACTCACTCTTAGAAGTATCTAGCTCCCACTGTCTTTTAAACTAGTAATCAAGCTGTTAGTCTTTTGACCTCCACACCCTCCTGTCTGTACTGTTAATTCGATGTTCATGTTTTTAGAACTGGCTGTTGAAACCATGCACAGAAAGTAAATAGGGACTAACTTGCCTTGAAAATGTCTATCTTTGCTGTTCCCTGAGCACAGCAGTGGACTCATGCAATTCTTTTACTCACCTGGGCTGCAGTGCCTGTCAGCCTTAGGCTTTCAGGAGACCCCGATTCTGAGTGGTTGAGCCAGTGTTCATAAAGAGAACCTCATTCAGTCAGCATTTATTGTTTCCCTTTTACTTAGGAGACTCTTTGGGGCTCCGTAGCATACTTAGTGCCTTATCAAATTATTTTTTTTCTTATGAAATTATTAATTAAATGCAGTACTGGTGGGTACTATAGGTGATGAATTAAACAAATAGCTCTACCACAGCCGCGAAGACCCTTGCCACGTGAATCTGTGCACTGATCAGTGTACTACCTCTAAAGGAGCTGATGCTGTTCTGAATAAGACAGTTTTGCTGTGGAATGCATCTATAAAATTTACAGAGCAAGTCAGTGGGAAATTAGTTTAATACTGACACCATTGTAGTAAGATGCACCTTTTGAAAAAGCCTGGGCATATCCATGCATACATGGCTTTAGTTGTCATCTCACTAGCAGGTTTTGAGAATTAAGAACTAGAGAATGATAACACAATAAATACATTAAATCATTATTAAACTCCATTATCTTTGCAGTGGTGGTGTAAATTTTTCACATGTGCATTTGTTTCCCTGCATGTGACAAATGACTGCTGAGAGTATCTCTACTTTGGAAGGCAGTCTTGGAAGGCAAATTTGAATTAGCCTCTAGGCAGCTATTGGAGCTAATTAGGAACCAGTTGGAACAGCTTTGGGTTCTATGTATATTTGTGGGCTGTGGAAAATTCCCCAGGGGAAGGAGTAACTGTAATTCGAGACAGGTCATCTTAGTTGTTTCAGTTAAAGAGGAAAATAGAGAGTTTAGGATCTGTGGAAAGGGACCAGGAGGGGGAGTCTGTGGGGGGGAAAGAGCCCCCTTCCCTTTCCTTCACCAGCCGTGGTGCTGAGTCTGAGACAGCAGGCTGTCCTTGGAGCGGAAACGGGGACATGGTTAATGTGCGTTACCCACCAGGAAAACTCATTTTCCTGCCACTTTCTTCTCTCCACACACCACCCCCCCCAAATCTGTCATCAACAGCTTGAACTTTAGAGTATCAGACTATTTTATTCAGAAGTTGCTGCTGTGTTTTTTTATTCATTATTTGCATTCATCTAACAGTATCTATTTTTCCCCTCACATGTACTTTTTGCTTTTCATCTCAATCTTCTCCTTAACCACTCTCTCGAATTTTTATCCTTCAGAAAGAAATAGAACTATATGCTGAAATGTTCTCTAGCCTCCATTTGTTACTATTAGTGTGCATTTTCTTTGTGAACACCTCCACTTGAGAACTAAAAAAACATCTTTAATACTGTACTGAGATTTTCTAGATTAGTAGTGTACTCATTAAAGGTAGATATCATAATTTAAAAGAATCCTTTCTTAATAATTGATTCACATTTTTTAAAAATCCTGGAGGGACAAACCTGTTTACCGTGAGATACAACATACATGTAGAATATGTCAGACACGTAGGAGGTGGAGGATAATTACTGCGTGAGCACCGTGACCACCATCCAGATGAAGACACAGAGCCCCAGCAACACCCCTGTGTGGTCCCTCCCCCCGGGGATCACACACTGCTTTGTGTTATGTTTTCCTTGCTTTTAAAATTTTACTCATGCTATCTATGTGTGCACCCTTACCCAATAAAATCGGTTTGGCTTGTTTTTGAACTTTATGTAAATGGATTTAGATTGTAGGTGCCTTTTCATAAAATCCCTCCGCTCAACACTATATTTGTAACATTCACTCATCTTGTTCTGTGCAGCTGGCTCATTTTCACTGCTCTGTGGAATCTTGTTGTTTGAATATACCACAGTTCCTCTGTTCGGGTGGGTTTCCGTTTGGGGCTGATGTAAATGGTGCTCTGCTGCGAATGCCTACAGGAGTCCGTGCCCGGAGCCCTTGTGGAGAGTGTGTTCAGTGCACATGTTCAGAGTGGGACTGCTGCTGGCAGTGCGCACACCTTCAGTGGTACCAGCTAATATTGAACTGTTTCCCAGATTGGTTGCATTATCATAACTTGTAAATGTTTCTGTCAAAATTGTGTAAATGGAAAATACTTCCCTAATTTTTTATGTTTCATCTTTAACAATCAAATGATTAAAAAAACAAAAAACAAAAAGTGCATTTTTATTCCTCCAACTAGTGAATTTTATTCATATTGGTGGAAAATAGGAATCTGATAAAAGAAACTAGTGAAAGTAACTTTTGGTAGAAAATAGAATTTCTAATTGGAGACAAGAGGGGCAAAGAAAACAAAACAAGGGCCTCCTGCATAATGTTGTTAAAATTAATCCAGGAGTACCTGTAATTCCTATACAATATGTATAGTGTCTCAACAGTGTACCGTTCTATCCCTACGGTGTATTTTCCGTCATTCTGGGGCTTCCAGTTTGCCGTTAGAACTGGGTAGTGTCGAAAGTTGAAGTGGAAAGCATCTCATGAGCTAACTGACTCCTAGACCACTATCAGCTTATTAATGCAAGCAGGCACATGTGTTACTTGTTTTAAGATTGTAATCTCCTAAAAGCAGGAATGGGTTTTTCAGTGATTTGTGGGAATAGTCTGAAAATGAGCTGTAATTACCAGAAGCAGGTTTGGGCCAGAATTCAGGGGTTAACATTGTTTATTTCTAATGAAAAACTCCAGGAGTTCCCTGATGGTGTAGTGGCTTAAAGCTTCAGCGCTGGCGTTGTTAGCGCTGTGGCCTGGGTTCGATTCCCAGTCAGGGAGCTACCCACATACCAAAGAGCAAAAAAAAAGATAATAATAATAATGAAAAACTCCAGAGATCTCTCAGGGGCCTGTATTACAGTCTTTTTTTTTTTTTTTTTTTAAATTCATTTTTATTGTTAGACTTATTGGGGTGACATCTGTTAGCAAGGATTACATAGGTTTCAGGCATACAATTCTACAGTGCATTGTCAACTTGATGTATAGTAAGTTCACCACCTAATGTGACTTCTCTTTCCATCACCTTATATTTAGCTTCCCCCCTGTATTACAGTCTTTAGGGTAAAAAAAAAAAAAAATTATAATGCCAAACTGAAGAGTATTTACTTTTGGTCTGTCAATGAAAGACTTTATTGATGAGCTGCTTTTCTTAATTACCTGATTTTTAAAGCTAAAGTGAAATATACATAATAAAATTTGCCATTTTTATCATTTTAAGTGAATTAAGTGGCCGTAAGTATATTCACATTATTATGCAACCATCTTCAAATTTTTTCACCTTCCCAATCTGAAACTCTATATCCATTAAATAATAGTTCTCGTTCCCCCCATCCCCTGGCAACCACTAGTCTGCTTTCTGTCTCTGTGAATTTGACTATTCTAGGGACGTCATATAAATGGAATCCCACAATATTTGTCCTTAGTGTCTGGATTGTTTCACTTAGCATAATAATGTCTTCAAGGTTCATCCATGCTGTAGCACGTATAAGAGAATTTTATTTCTTTCTAAGGCTGAATAGTACTTCACTGTATGTTTATACCACATCTGGTTTATCCATTCGTTGACGGACACTTGGATTGCTTCCACCTTTTGGCTGTTGTGAATAATGCTGCTGTCAACATGGGTGGATAGATATCTATTTGAGTCCCTTCCTTCAATCAAGTAGTTGCTTTTTAATCTTTCTATGCCAGACCCCTTTACTAGAATTGATTTGACAGCGAACTTCCCTCAGAAGCTAGTTAATCAGTTATATCTTATTTATGAAAAAAAAAGACAGAAGGGAGATCTTCAACATCACCCGTTCCTCTTAACAGTAGCGCTAAAATAGGAGCCAGCCTTTCGATAATTAGGGTACTATGGTTGTGGCTTTCTGTTGTCAGATTTTTGTATCCATTATCCATTTGAGTCATAATAAAGTGGCATGTCATTTTTTTCTCAAAATATATCTTATTTGTCTAGCATATATAGTACTTTATCATTTTAAAAGTTTGGCTAAGCAATCTTAACATATATAAAATGAAATATTTTTGTCTGTGCTTTTACTATGGAAATTTATCCTACATACTTTAGTTATTTAAGGTTCAAATTTCAGAGAATTAGCATACTGTATATCAGTAGTTTTCAAACTATTTGATGTCAAGTCCCCTTTATATTTTTAAAAAATTATTTAAGACTCAGAGCATTTGTTTATGTGCGTGTTAGCTGTTGATATTTATAATATTAGAAATTTAAACTGAGAAATTAAAAAAAATTTACTAATTCATTTATAAACAGTTAACCTAATAAATGTTTTAAGTAATACATTTTTGTGAAAAATAACTATTTTCCTAACTAAAAAATTTACTGAGAAGAGTGGCATTATTTTACATTTTGGCAGAATATCTTTAATCAGTGATTTAGTGAGAGAGAGCTGGATTCTCATATCTGCTTCTGCATTCAATCTGTTACAATATGTTGTTTTTGGTGAAATATATGAAGGAAATCTAACCTCACATAGATATGGAGTTGGAAAACAGAGGAGTATTTAATAGACTTTCAGATATTCACGGATATTTTTCTTTGATACTATACCAAAACTCAATTAAGTGATAGTTTTTTAAATGTTGGTGACAATATAGAATTTAAAATATATCAGTGAATTTTTTAGTTATATTAAAATTCATTTGTCTTTCTTGCACCTTGAGTGGATTTTTTTACTCAAGTATAATTTGTATCATCGTGCATTGATGATTTGGAAAATATTGTTTCACCAAGTTACGCAAATCTTTTAAATATTGACACACTGTGAAATGTGAACTACAACATAAAATGTTCACACTTACTAATATTACCTCCAATCACAGACAGAATGTCTTTAAATCTTGGGGCATTATTAAGCTCATGGTAATAAATGCTGGTTTTCCCACAATTCTAATTTTAACTTTGAAAGTTCATTCTTTTTATGGGCAGCAAATACTGTCAGTCTCTTTAAAGTGACAGGCTCACTTAATTCATGTTTGAGAAAGTGTCTGCCAAGAACCCAAGCCTGAATTATCATAATTTGTCATTCGTTGTTCTTCTCAGTAGACATGGTATTCCATGAAAAAAGCAGCTTGTTCAATTTGCAACTTAAAGTGTAGCCCCAGTACTTCTTCTCTGGGTTACCATTGTACTTCACTTGTCAGCAGAAAAGCTTTACGTGTAGTTGTTATTTAGAAACACAGAAATTTAAACAGCTGTATACACAGTGGTCGAGATTTAATAAAATTAGTAATTTTTCCTGCTGCATCAAGAACATTCTTAAGTGAATCTGGCATTTAAAAGAAATTCGATGAATACTGACACAGTTCTACACCAATGATGTTAAGAAGCTGACAGTTTGACCTACTGTCACTTTTGTACCATCGCTACATGAGATTGTCAGTACAATGAAGAAGGTAAATAATATCTATTATTACTATGAAAATAATTTTGGCTTTATAGACCCCCCTGAGGGGGTTCGGGGAACTTACAGTATTTTATGTGGATGCTTTAATAATCACAGATGCCGCTCTTAAAAAGTTTAAAACCTGTGCGTGTATGAAGCTGGGTCTTGAGAAGTTGCTTTTGCTCCTCCCATCTGAGAATGCCCCCAAACCAAAATAAGGTAGTGAGGTTCAGTGGCATCTGCATTTCAGGAGGAAAACTTGGCATTAATTTGAATTTTATAGCATTCGTTTTCCCTTCTTTCCTCAGGTACAAGTGCTTCCTAAGAGATTTTGATTGTTTTGATTTATTAGCATATACGAAATATCTGTACTGTGACTCATCTGAATTAGGGTTTCTCAAGGAAATTGTGTAGCTGCTGCCTTCCTTCTCCCTGCCTCTTCCTACTTCTGTTGAGTACCTGGTGTGTGCTAAGCTCTACACCAGGGTCAAGAAAGGTAGGTTTCTGGCCTGTACGAGCATTGAAAGAGCATTGGAATGCAGTGTGCCGGATGCCGCCTTTACAGAAGTTAGTGCAGGGTGCTCTGGGAAACGGCACAGGAGAGGTGCTGCTGTAGGGGGGTGTTAAAGGAAGCGTTGGGGCTGGCTTGGCAAGGGGGCAGCGGGAGTGGACACCTGAAGGAGAGGAAGAGCACAGCACTCTGGTGGACAGAGAGTGGCCAGATGCAATGGTGGTAACACAGGCTGGACGAAGAGGCTCTGGTAGGAGACCAGGACAAGTTGAAATCAGCTCATAAAGGGTCTTGCTGGACTTGATCCCACAGACCAGTGGCCCTCAAAGCCTGGTCCTCAGACTAGCTACTTTAGCATTTCTTGGGGACTTGTTAGAAATGCAGATACGTCAGGTATTTTGGGTGGGGCTGGGCTGTCTGTTTTACTAGCCCTCCACGGAACTGACCAGGCCAGGGAAAGAACAGTCCAGGCTCTTTGAGCAGCCTTGACTTTTAGAAAAGTCACTCTGAGTACCCTCTGGAAGTGGGGATGGTGTGTGAGAGTCAGGGACTGAGTCATCTGGGCTTTTTGTGTCTGGCGTACGGGACCGGACTGAAGGCAGTAGGAGGAGGAGACGGTAGGTTTGCTGGAGGTAGAGTCCGCAGAACTTGACTGCTGTTAGTAGACATTTTAGAGGCTGTGCTCTGCTCTGTGACCTGCCCCCAGTCAGGGATGCAGTGGTTCTCAAGGCCCTGCTACCACGTGTCTTCAGGGAACGTCTTTTACCGAGAGTGACAAAGGCAGTTCACATACCTTGCCTGAACCTCTTCAGTCTCCTTTTGGAGGTCTCCTACTGGGCCCGGACAGCAAGGTGTGGGGGCACAGTGGCCGTGGCTTCATTAGATCTGCCCAGCTACTGGCACGTTTAATACACGGTACACGGCGTTTGGACTCCTTATGTTGCATGTTGTCTATCAGTTGGCAAGGTATACTCTTTCTCTGTTTTAAAGGGTATTTTACCAATCACTAGCTCCATTTGATAAATGTAAGTGTAAAGATGGGTCTCAAGTTGCAATTATCCTGTTAGAACTTCTATTCTTCAGTATTTTAAAGTTTTTTTTTTAATATCCTATTTTGTTTTACAGATTTGTAAGACTCCGGAGCCTTCAAGCTGTGATTAATCAGATGGTTCCTGAAACGACTAGGGAAGCAGACGCCTTGCATGCCAGTTGAAGAGTGTACGTCTGTGTGTATTTAAAACCTTCCTGCTATACATACACATCTACACGGGAAGACAGGCTCATTCTGGTGCACACTTGAAGAATTTTACAACTGATGAAAATTAATTTAAGAATCAGATGGAGCAACTTGACACCACTGGGCTCAGAAGCCCGGGGAGAAAAATACATCACTAATGGCCAATTTTCCATATGTCTTCACGGGTAAAGAAAGAAAATTTGCAAAAGAAAGAAAAAAAAGCTTGCATAGATCAAGTTTCAAAAATACCTCTCTAGCTTAAAGAAGGAGCTAAGTGAGACATTGAGGGAGAAGAGTGATTTCAAGCCTTGCAGGTGGGATTAGGCAGTGTTTTTTGCACTTTATTTTTCAGTAGGTTTGGTGATTTGGACAGACTTTAAATTCTGGACTGACAAGTAACCCTTACTGTCTGGCTATGACCGGAGGAAAGCCAGTTTAGATTTGATGGGACAAGTTTGAACAACGAACTGATTCCTTTGCCTCTTTCAGTTGAGTGTACTCGAGAAATTCTAATTTATTATTTACTTTTTCCTTATCTGTAGCTATAGGATAATATCTTAAGGTAGCAGTTAAAATTGATAATTACAAAATAAATTCCAGGGAACATCCGAGTAAAGCTGCTTTTCTGTGGACCGTACGACGTTTGGAAACCTTCTCTGCATGGGAACAGGAAAAGGGCCCATCAGCAGACTGCTGCAGTAGCTCTTAGGGAAACAGTGGGGAAGATCCCAACCCTTCCCTGTGCTTTTGTTTTATTGGATTCTCTTTTCTGTTGAGTGAGTCCAAGAAGACTTGCATATAAGAGGGTTCCTTGATGGACTTAATTCTGAGATTAGTCATTTTCCTTCAAGATGAAAAAATATGTGATCTTTAGGAGCAGGAAGGAGAAAAGCATTTAGGGGAAGGAGGAAGGAGTCAGGGGCGGCAGCCAGGCTCCATTTGGTCAGCTGGAGGACTTAGGATTCACTGGAGCAAACACGTGGGCCACGTTCAGAGCTGTAGGACGTTTGGCTCTGCCCAGTGAAGGAGCTTTCTCTCTGCGCCTTTATGGCACTGGGGGCCGGACGGGCCTGCGGAGAGGCCGACAGATGGAGCCCTGCTTTCCCCAGGGACACAACGACCTGCCTGGAAACTGGGTTGGGCTCTGAGGTAGGGCGGTTCTGGTTTTGAACAGCAGGAAGGAGTCTTTTCTTCCTAATCTGGGACTGCTGTCTGCACAAACTCTGGTCGTTTTACTCAGTTTGTGTGCCTTTTTTCCTTTTATGCAATCTTTTGCAGCTTTAGCTGCAGAAATTCGTCTAGTTGAGGAAACACGCCAGAGGGAGGCTTCAGAAGGAGGAGATCCCCTGTGTTCTGTCTCTGCATCTGAACTTTTGAAGAGAAAATTCTAGCTCGAGGGATTCTTAAAGCCTTAAGTTACTTGAAATCTGTGTATTTGCAACCCTTGGTCTCTGGAATCATATTACACTAAACTGGAATCTCAGGCTGAATGAGAATAACCAAGTTGAGTAAAAAGAAGAAAACTCAGTTTCTTGATCACCACATATTAACACGATGCTTTCTCCAAAGGGTCAGCCCGCTCTTCTTCTAAGGACTTGAAAATAAAAATGGGCCCCACATTTTTTTAAGCATTACCTTTTCTTAGCTGACTGCCATCATCTTTTATAGAGGAATTTTTTCACTATGCATTTGGTGGATCTTTATACAATACGAACCTTCTAATAGATCCAGGTCAATCCTAATTAAAGGGAATCGGGGAAAACCAACCAACCACGAAAATAGAATAAATCAATGAAAGGAACTGGTTACATCTCTCGGCGTTCAGCGTTGCTTTTTGAGTAGCGCGCTCACTGAAGGAAAGTATGTATGCAGCCGTGGAGCAGGGACCTGTGCTCTGCAGCGACTCCAACATCCTGTGCCTGTCCTGGAAGGGGCGCGTCCCCAAGAGCGAGAAGGAGAAGCCAGTGTGCAGAAGGCGCTACTACGAGGAGGGCTGGCTGGCCACGGGCAATGGCCGGGGCGTCGTCGGCGTGACCTTCACCTCCAGCCACTGCCGCAGGGACAGGAACACACCACAGAGAATCAACTTCAACCTGCGGGGCCACAACAGCGAGGTGAGCTGTGCATCG
>PVJL010000694.1:119357-159687 GCA_004026885.1 Lyroderma lyra
TGCCCTGGCCTTCCCCCCCCCACCCCCACCCCCACCCCCACCCCTCCCCCGTGGTGAGCAAACCCCTCGCCCTGCCTGGCCCGACACACCCTGAGCACTCTAGGGAGGAACTGCTGGGAAGTCGTGACTCTGCTTCTGGCCACAGGGCAGAGCCGACCGCAGATGTCAGGGCTAGTAATCTGCCGATTTCACAACCGAAAAACTTAGGATGTTTTTCTTCCAGAAAACAATTTCAGACAGATATTATCGATGTCATGCAAGTTAGTCATGGTTAGTACTGATTCTTCATTTAACGGGATTTTCTTCACTTAAGAACAGGCAGGCAGTCGTGCGTGGGTGCGGAATTATGAATGGTTTCATTGTAGGGACACATCCACCATGGGCACAGCCTCACCTGGCTTCCTGCCTTTGGTTTCTTCTTCTCTGAGAAGCTTCTTCTGACCCATGCTCCCCTTTTCCTGTCCAGTCCCCAACCTGCCCCGCTGCTCAGCCTTCTCTGGTCTGACTGGTCGTGCTTCTTGACAGGTGCCTTTCTGCTTGTGTGAGTTGGTAAACTGATTGGAACCTCACCTTGCTCACCTCCCATTGTTTAAAATCTCCTTTATTTTAATTGCCTTGACCTTGTTAGCCCCTTTCAGTGTGGCTTCTTTCCCGTCCCCTCTGCTAAAATGGCCACACTCCCAGTGACCTTACATTGCTAAGCCCACAGATCACTCTATTGCAGTTGATGTCTTGGTGGCATTCAGTGGAGTTGAACTGTCACTTTGTCTCGCTTTCCTTTGTCTCAGTTTTCCTCTTCCTGTTCTGGCTTCTACTTTCTAACCTTCTATGCTGGCTCTTCCGTTGGTACTTCGTCTTTGAGTGATTGAGTACCCCAGGCGTGCATCTTTTCTAGATCTCTGTAGGTTGCCTTTAAATCCACCTATATGCTGGTGACCCACATCTCACTTCCCCCCCTGCTTTCACCCTCTTATTTCAGACTTCATTTTTCAACTTGATATGTGAGATACAAAATCGGACATCGGTTAGTAGGCATCTCTAACTGCAGGTTACCCAGGAGTAACTTTTCCCACTGTCCCCTCAGCCACCACACCTGTTCTACCCTCTGTCTTCTCTCCAGGACCAGCCATCCAGTCAGGCTACAACACAGAAGTCACCCTGCCCTTTCCTTGTTCCCAAATCCAGTTTTTAGCATGACCTCCCACTGCCTTCGCGTTCTAAATGCCATCTGAAAGGTGCCCCTTCTCCCCTCCTCCATCCTCAGGGATCTTTTGACTTCACCTCTGCTGTTTAACCCATTTTGCAGGGCTCTGCTTAAGAGTATATAATTACTTTCTCAAGTGTTGTCAAAGTAGTCTAAAAAATTTGAATCTAACCTGATTTATTACCTTTTCTCTTTCCAAAAAATGTGTGACTTATGTCACAATTCCAAAAAGAATGGGAATTTCTAGATTATAAGAATGAGTTCCCTCGAAGTTGAATCTTAGGTTTCTGTTGTGCTCCGTGGTGAGTCTAAAAACCTGGGTCTGGCCTTCACCCTCCTTTCTGTGGTTCACCCTCCTCCTAGAAGACCCCGAGCTACTGCCAGACTGCTGAACCTGGTCTTACTTTTATATCACTGTGCCTGGTGAAGATCAACTTTTTTTTTCTTTTTAATTAAATTTATTGGGGCGGCATTAGTTAGTAAAATTATATAGTCTGCAGGTATATAATTCTATAACATATCATCCATGTGTTGCATTGTGTGCTCACCACCCTTCCATCACCATCTACGAGGAAGGACCCAGGAAACCCGGAATTATCTTCTGGAGGGTGGGCCCTTTGTCGTGTAGGCCCCAGGTGTGTGTTCCAGGAGCCCATCTGCCTCTGTGTACCAGTTGGCGTTGTTAGGCAAGGCCACGTTTAGCTTCATGAAGTTTGTTTTGGAGACTCTTCTCAACACGTTTGCTCATTTCGTGATGGCTGATTGACATGAACAGCATGCGGCATGACAATGTGCCTGCCCACATTGCGCTGAGTGTTCAGCAGTGTTTGACCAAAAACAGCATGACCCTACCTATTCTCCTGATTTCACCCTGAGTGATGTTTTTTTGGTTTCCTCGGATGAAAAAAGTCCTCAAGCGGAAACATTCTGCCGATGTGGAGGCGGTGAAACAAAAAATGGCAGAAGGACTAAACAGCATCCAAATCGACAAGTTCAAAAACTGTTTTGAGCCGTGGAAAAAGCATCTCAGTAGTGTATTGCATAAAACAGAGAGTACATTGAAGATCACTGAAGTTTAAACATTAAGAATAAATACACATTTTTTTAAGAAGTAAATTCCAGGCTTTTTGGCGACCTCCCCCCCCCCCCCATGTATGCTGTGTGTTTGCCACTGTGGGGTAAGATAAATCATGGTGCGCCTCATGGAGTCCACAGTGCAGCAGTCAGGGTGAGGTGTGTGTCTGGAGATCTCCTTCCCACTTTGCATTTCAGGTAAGTATAGAAAGAAAGCTTTGTGTCCTTGGAGGAATTAAGGGTGAGGTTCACCACGGGGCCTTGAGAATTTCATTAGTCTTTTTCTGAGTGATGCAAGAAGATTCAGAGAAGCAGTAACAGGAAGCCATTGTGTTTCCCTTGGCTGTAGCCTAAGCCTGTGACTATATTCAGCTCATCATGTCAGGTGTGGCCCCAGGATGCTATTCTCAGAGTCTGGCTGGACGAGGACAGGGCCCATACATTTTAGCCTGCCCTAGGACAGAATTGCCCTTGTTGGACAGACAGTTGGTGTTCTTTGCTCCTTTCCACTATACTGTGAAATGGTTATGGTTTTAATGGGGGTTTTATCCATTGGTGTATTCTGTACTTTGATCACTTTCAATGGCAAGGACATTTGACTTAGGCAGTGCACATAGATGGCTGTTTCTGTGCTCAGTGTATTTGCATGCAGTTGTAGTCAAGTTTGAAAAGTCACGTACTCAATGTGTGCATGACCTATCTGAGTTAAAGATAATTTGTTAGTGACTTGGCATTAATGACTCACTTTATGTGGCTGTCCTGGTAAAGCAGCCGTGTCTTTGATTTGTGTGGGGATATTTCAGCATGCTGGGTCTTCTTAGTTCCTTCCCAGGCAGGCCCTTTAGGCGTTTCCTCACGTAGGCACATGGAGTTGAGCAAGGGCCAAGCCAGGGGCTGTTTTTCTGTGTCTGCTGCCAGTGGAGGAAAGCCCTCCTCAGGATGGCACTGCAGGTGTGGTGGGGCGGAAGCTTGGCGCTGCCCTGGAGTGTGGTACACAGCGGACTTCAGAGCTGTTATGTACAGTGTTTACACGTAGGACTTCCCAAACCACAACCCCTCCGACTTAAAAGTGGAACAAATAATGGAAACTTACCTAAGTTTATATCCTGGAAAGGAATTTAAAGCAATAGAATGTACCTCTAGGGTTTGGTGGGTACTCCACTTTTGCCTGCCAGCTTTAATATTAAGGAACTCCTGAGTGGGGAAACCTGAATGAAAGGATTTTCATCATGAGACTGGGAGGATGAAGCAACACATGAGTGAAGTGAGCGTGGTATTTTAGGAATAGATTTTTAATTTCCTGAATATAGGATAGTTGACTTGATTTTCCAGGTGGGACTGTCTTCTTGTTTGGACTGGGCTTGAAAACAGGGCTGGTGGACGTGTGGGGGTGTGGAGTGCTGAGTCGGGCTGAGGAGATGCTGTGGCAGAAAGCTTTCCGGGGGTGGGGGAGAGCCCTGAGCTAGACTTTGAAGCCCCTTTGGCTTCTGAAAACCCTTGAAAGCCCAGGTGAGGCTGGGCACTGCTGGGCTCATGTCACAACGATGAGGAAGGAGCTGTCCCTGCCCAGCAGAACTGCCTGTCAGAGGATGGACGTAATGCTGCTGCTGCTAGCAGTTGCCATATGTTATTTGGCCCCAGTTTCCTATGTGCTTTATGTCTGTTTTTTTGGTTTAACTGTCATAACAACTCTCCCCCACTTTGTTTTATTATCCCTGCCACATAGTTGAAGAACCCGAGGTTTAGAAATGTTAAGGAAGTTGTTCAGGGTCCAGAGCTAGATGATGAAGATGCACCTGGGGTTTGAATTCCTGTGTGTTTTTCCTTCTATGAGACGCTGCTTCAAAAAGGTGAACCAGAGTGAGCTGAGAAACTGGGTTGGGTGAGGGTGGCATGTGATTTGGACAGTGAGGAATTTGGTCCGAGTAAGGCAAATCTGCTTGGGCCGGGGGACTGGCCTCGGAATAGATGTGATAAAGAAACAGCAGTAACAGGTGTTTGTGGAATGTGAGAAGGCGTTGCTTTTGGTTTGGGTTGTATTCCAAGACCTTTAGAAGATTATATTCAAATACAAGTGTTGAAAAAATCGTATGTAAATATAAAAATTATTACTCAGTTCAGTGCATTTATCCACCAGTGTGTATATCTGAGAGTTGACAGTATTGGTTGTATTTAATTTATCGTGGATGCTGCAGTTTTCAAGAAGTAGTGTGTAAACATCAGTCGCCCTGAAACCACGATAGTGGGTCTCGTGAGACTCGAGACAAGAGTGTAACTGCTTATTACAGGTGCAAAGTGTTTGCGAAACAGCTCTTCCAAACGTGTCCTAGGAATTCTTATTTTGAATGGGGAACTATTCTAGCAAAGAGGCAGACAGAAGAGTATTTCTGTTCATTAAGGTCAGAATTTTTTTTCAGTTAAACTGGCTCATCTATTTTTATACCAAAGCACAGTAGTGTGAGTTAATTTTTACCATAGTATTACTTACACGTGGGTAAGTGCTAATAATAAAAAATAGCAATATTCTAATTCCTCTTTCCTTCTACCTACTTCCTGTCCTGGCTATTTGCCAAAGGCTTATATTATTATATTATCTTTTCTGTTAATCAGTTTTGGGATTTTGTGTATTGATGTCTTTCCTCTCTTGGTAGGTGGAGGTGTAGCTCTCTTCTCTCTTTCTTAGTCATTTAACCCACCTTTGGTTGGCTGCCTTATCATCCCAGTATTATTCTGTCATAATAATTGGTCATCTCATTATTCAGTGTTTACATTATTTACAAGTCTTAAAATTGTGTCAGTATTTTGCCCAAATGAGCAGAGTACTATAATTATATTTTCTTTATTTAATGTGTTCCCTTGTGATAAAAATTGTCTTTTTTTTTTTCAGTGACTTTAATTTCTTAACCTATTATGAATCTGCTTACATCTTCAATACATTTCTGTACATTCAAACCAGTAAATCAAACGAAGGTGATTTATAGTTTTTTCTTTCTTTTTTTTTTTTTTTCCTGGAGACCTCCTTCCAGAGTCTTCTATCCCCCTGCTGTCTTTGGTTCGGTTACTCAGTGGGCCTGAGGCCCAGCAGACAGCCTGAGTGCCTTTTACCATCATCTTGGGAACTCCTTTTGCCCCTTACTTCTGCTGGATTCCATGTTTCTCGAATCTTTTATGTCTTTCTGGGTTTAACTTTTGTTGGGGCATACTCTTCAGTATCTTCCTAAGGAAGAAATCATTAAGTTGTGAATTTTAAGACTTGTATGTAGTTTTGATCTGTGGTTGGGAATCTGTGTACCCGGGGGCCCAACTTTAAATTACATGTGGATTTGTGACTGCCTGGGGGTCACTGTCCCTAACCCTTGTGTTCGAGAGAGTCAGCTATATGTCTGAAAATGTCCTAATTCTGCCTTCTTTCTCTGTAGGCTAGTTGTAGATTTCTAGGCTGGTTCCTTCAGAATTTTGAAGGTGTTTTTCCATAGACTTCAAACCTGTAGAATTATTATTGAGAAACATGGTACTTAAGAGTTCAGGCCCTGAAACTAGACTTCATTTGAATTCTAGCTTTAAGTACATTATTTAATTTCTCGGTACTGTAATCTCATTTGTGAAAAGGGATTTATAAATAATACTTTCCTCATGTAGGATTTAATGTAAGGATTAATGAGTTACTATATGTAAAACATTTAGAACAGTGCCTAGAACTTCATGAGGACTTTGTAAAATTGTCTGTTATTATCCTAAATTTTTTATATGTGATCTTTATAAAAAATATTGAAGTTTTGGCATCTCTTTTTCCTAGACATTCTGAAATTTTTTGATGGTATTTGAAAGTAATGTAATATCAAGCTGTTTGGCATCTCTGTGTATGTGTATTTGGGGGGGTGGTTTCAGTTGATGGGCTTTACTGTGGAACAGTCTGGGGGAGAACCAACTGATTTGTTGCCCTCCGCCAACTGTCAGCATCCAAGCCTATTCCTGTAGGATTGTTCAGTTTCTCTAGAGAGGGCCCGCCCAAGCACAAGCCTGTGAATTTACTACTGCCGCCAGCTTGCTGAGAACCGAGGGACGGGGCTGAGGCTGGGGGTAGGGTAGTGAAAGGGGGCAGGGCGGGGCAGGGGAGGCGGGAACAACGGAAATTCTTACTGAGTGCCTGCTGTCTTATCAGACACCATCCTAAGAGCTGTAACTCATTTAATCCTGACGTCAACTCTGTGACCTATCGTTGTATAGATTAGGAAACCGAGGTGCCCAGGTGTTAAACAACTTGCCCACGGTCACGCACCTCTCCTGATTGACAGAGCTGAGACTGAACCCAGGAACCCCTCAGATTCCATACTCTGAGCCTCTCGGAAAACCCCCCTTACTTTTTTCCTTGTCACCATTGTCACTGTGCCCAGTGTCCCCAAGATTGGTTTCTGTGGGTACCTCTTCCAGGAACAGGAGCCCATCGTGTGTGTGCCGCTGTGGGGAGAGACCCTGCCTGGCTGGGATCTGCAGTGGCCCCTAGCTGGTGTGGGGTCCTGACCAACCGGCTCTGTGAGTGAGTGGCTTTTCCCCTAGGTTTCAACCCAGCCACCCTTGTTCCTGAGCCTTTCCGGGCTTCCTTCTGCTAGGAGCCTCTCTGCAGGCGCTCCATTCGGCCTCCTCCCTCTGTTCTGTGGAGCCAGCTGCCACTCCTTTTCCATTTCCGACTTTGTAGGCTGTGGTCTGGGCCCCCTTGCAGATAGATGGCTTTTGTGTTTGGTTTCATGCTGCTAGTGAGGTGATTTCTAAGGGAAAGATTAGAATAATCTGAAATCAGAAATCTCCCAGTAAGGTATTTTTTAAAGGTTCTTAAAGGCATTAAAAGTAGATTTATTTTTCCTAAACAAAAACCAGAATATAACAGAATTGTATTTTATTAAGAAACTAGAATACATCAAAATAATGGCATTGTTCATTTTTTTCTTTAGCAGTTGGTTTTATTTAAATTTTTCTCCTAATAGAAATAAATTATGTCTGAATGTAACTTAGACACATGGAAAACCTGCCCTAGGGGTGTATTTTTGCTGGAGAGGAGGAGAGAGGGATGTGGGTAGAAGACAGTCATGTTTTTGGTGATAGCCTGCCAGGGAAGCAGCTTCAGGCTGCCTCGTGTCAGAATGAGAGTGAATGAGGTCATTACCGAAGTCCTGGGTGGGTGGTGCCTGACTCTGGAATCTGATCATGATTTAGTAATAGGTGAACCTATAGATTACTGAGCCATACTGCATGGATGTGAGTGGAGTCCCTTTCTGTGTGATTTGGGACAAGTTACTTCTCTGTGCTGTGGTTGCATTATCTGTACAGGAACAAAACACCTGCTTCTTAACTGAAGTGCTCATGGTGATTGAAAGATAGGCTCCACAGACAGTGCACACAGAAGAGCTCGTTGAGTCTCAGGTTCTTGTTTAACTGTCTGTAGACCTGCTGCCATCCTTGGGCGCTTTGTCCATCTGCATTTCCTTCTGAGACTGAATCAGGGGAGCCATGGCCTCTCTGCTGAGAAGTGGCTTCATGATTGCAAAATAATGGGACTGGAATGTGAGACAGGAGGCCGGTATCCCGGTTGAGGGGAGGCTGGGCTTGTGCTACTAGTTTTATCATGTGTGTGTTGGGATTCTGGGATGCTGGGCACCTCATCTGTGTTGCATCCTTAGCTGCAAGGCATTCTTGATTTCGTCCTTAAGTAACATGACACAGTGGATCCATAGTGCACTGGACAGGGGGTATTGTATTCTCATTGGAGGTTTTTGTCTGAAGTTGATTAAAAGTCATCGCTCTGGGATATGGCCGGGGTGGGGTGGGGAGGGTGGGAAGGAAGGAAGAAAGAAGAGGAGAATCTGTGCTGTGCAACAGTTTGGTATTTCTAATTGGGTCCATCCACATGCTTGACTCTGAACTTCCAAAACAAACACGCCTGTGCGTTCTGCCCAAGATTATACTGCCGGGTGTTTTCATTGTACCTTCTGGCAGCCTGCGTTTGGTTTCTCTTATTGTTGCTGTTTTATGGAGTTCATACTGGCATTTATTGTTTTTTTCTGCCAGGCCTAGTTAGAGTGGGTCTGCTAAAATACAGGGGAGATTGTCTCCATCCTAGGGAACCTGCTTTATGCTGGAATAATGCTCCTGTTGAAGCTCACTTCCAAACTTCCTTTCTCCATAATGGTGTTCAAAAGCCAAAACTCAGTAGTATCTGTCTCACCTCTATTCGTCTCTTTCTTTGCTTCTTAAATTTTTAGAGTTTAAGGAAGTATTTGTTCATCAGGTCTTTAAAATAGAAAATAATCTTGGAAATAACATCAGTAAGGTCTAGTTTGTAAATTCCTTGGTAGCAGAAATAAATATTTAATGGCTTTGTTTATAAGATAATGTAAGTTAATGTTTAGACTTAGGAAGTATATTTTATTAATTTCATTCAGAGTTTAAAAGCAAAAGTATAAAAACCATTTGCTTGACATTTTCAGAAGTTTAGATTTTAATTTTCGCCTCTTCGGGAAATGTTCTACAGGTAGCCTTTGTGGCTAATGAGGGAATTACTTAAACAGAGTAACCAAAGAGTCCCTTTTTGTCTCCTAGGCCTGAAAATCTTCTTTTCCCTCAGTTACACCTTACAACCTAATTATCTACTTTATTTCCAAGATTGACATCACTTTAGGGGTGTCAGGATCTGCAGTACAAATTGACATTTTTCCCTAGTAATGAGAGACTTAAGAGATCAACACCTCAAAAAAACAAAGCATTATTATATTTTTAATTAGCAATTTATATTAGAAATATAATTTTAACTTTAACATTTTTAGTAGCTACATTAAAAAGTAAAAACCAGGTCAAATTAATTTTAATAATATATTTTATATAACCCAGTATATCCAAAATAATCATTTCAACATGTGATCATTATAAAAACTATTAATGAGATTATTTATTTTCTTTTTTTCATATAAAGTCATTAAATCGAGGACGTCTCAGATAGACTTAGCCACATCTCAGGTGCTCGGTTGCCACATGTGGTAGTGGCCACTGCATTGGCTTGCCTCTGAGGCTCGTGGCTGAGCTGTGTGCTTACCCCAGAGAGCTTCTTAATTGAATGTATGCCTCAGAACCTCGGATAAAATGAATTTTCAAACCTTTTTATTTGGGTATAATTTCAAATTCATATCAAACTTGCAAAAAAAATACTGAGAACACACAGTCTTTACTCATATTCACCTGTTGTTAACTTGCGCTTACTTGTGTGTGCTTGCTCCCCTGTGACACACACACACACACACACTCCCTCCCTCCCTCCCTCCAACCCACACCTTTTGAGTACAGTTGTCCACTTCAGGAAATTTAACATTTATTCAGTACTTTAATGTACTGTCCATATTCTACTTTTGTCACCTTTTTTCTCTAGTACGGGATCCAGTTTAGGATCACATGCTGCATTTAGTTGCTATGTATCTAAATCCCTTTAATCTGAAATAGGTCTTCAGTTTTTCTTTGTCCTTTATGACGTTGACGTTTTAGAAGAATACCTTCCCCCTCTGTGTTTGGGGTTTTTCTCATTTTATTGTCACTGTTAAGTTCAGGTTAAGCATCCCCAGCTGAGCACTCCGTAGGTGTTGGAAGTCATCTCCTCCACGGGGAATCGCATGTGAAGGCACACAGCATCTGTCTGCCCATCGTTGGTGCTGCTGACTGTGATTCACTTGGCCAGTGTGCTGTCCCATTTCCCTGCTGTGTACCTACTGTGCCTCCCCCTTGCATTTGATAAGCAGTCCATGAGCGTAGATATCCTGTTCCTCGTCAAAATTTCCTCTTCAGATTCATGATCCATTGATGATTCCTGCTTGGACCCATTATTACTGCGAGGCAAAATAGTGATTTAATTGTGAGTCCATAATTCTCTGATCTTTGCTATATACTAATTTGGCATTGAACTTTAATGTGTATGTGTATTTTTTTCAAAATTTCTATATAAAATATGATCACAGCTGTAGCATACATGCAAGATAAAGTTCATTCTGTTATCCCTGAATGTAGAAATGTCAGGTAGGTTATGTTTTTTTCTTTTCCTGGCAAATAACTTTTTGATGTACATTTTCCCAGCATAAGCTATTAAATAAAATATGGTTTGTATAGCTTTCAGCGAATTGGAAATCCTTATTTTTCTGCACTGCAAGGATAATTGACATTAATAATATGATCCTGAGGCATTACAATTTTCCAAAATATCTTTTGAATCCATTAAAGATCATCGTTAAGTATACTTTTTTAGTTCATTGCATTTTATTGCATTATAATTAATTGAAAAGTAGAGTTGTGCAGATTTCATATATGAGAACTTTCTCATTTAAAAAGCAATACATGACCCATTAGTGAATATATATATACACATATATATATATATAAAATATGTGTGTGTGTGTAGTGTTTGTGTGTGTGTGTGTGTGTGTGTGTGTGTATATATATATAAGCATAACTATAAAAATATAAAACCTAAGTGTATGTTCCTAATGCAGTCACTTCTTCCCATTCTGCTAACCCAGTCAGAGCCCAGTGGTCTCCCTGGGCAGGTCGAGGTCTTCTTGCATTGGGGTGCCACCTAATCCAGGTTGCTCCCCAGAGAGGCTGTCTCTGACGCCAAGGCACCAGGCATCCCATCTCCAGCCAGCTTGACTAATATCGTTTGGATTCTGTTACCTGTCTGATTAAGAATCAAGAAGGGTTTCTAAATTACATCATCAAATGCAGACTCTCCTACCTGGAGTTTTTCTTGTTGTACTCTCTCATGGGAACGTGTATGTTTTCCGCGGTGTTGTACTGTCTCATGGGAACGTGTATGTTTTCCGCGGCGTTGTACTGTCTCATGGGAACGTGTATGTTTTCCGCGGCGTTGTACTGTCTCATGGAAACATGTATGTTTTCCGCGGTATACTTAGAGTCCCTTTTCTTGCCAAGACGCCGTGCCTAACAGTCAGTCACTTAAACAACCTAAGTCCCGGTAAATACATGTCATCATCTCAGATGCTAACTGTGTGCATGGCTTTTACGTTGTAGTCACTCTCTGTGCCTGTGCCTGCTCTCACAGAGTGCAGGTGGGTGTGAACTTGTCCTTTGGTGCTTTGCATTTGTATTTTCATGTACAGAAGGTCCCACATTGTGTGCTGCTGAGCCACATGTGCTCACCCTTACACAGGCTCCTCGATGAAAACCAGTGTGGTGACGAGTGGTGCCTGGTTAGGCCTGCCCTCCACGCCGTGGCTGCTCGCGCCCCTCAGCCTCGTAGGCCAAGGTGAGTGATCCTGGTGCTGCGTTGCTGCTTTGCTCCCCCAGCGCTGTGTCGGCTCTGCTCTTGGGGCCGCGGCTGAGCAAGACTGAGTGAGTTTCAGCTCCCGAGGGGCGGCCGGGCAGCCTGCTTTGCGGATCAGCCCTGGTCAGGAGGCTGCTATGTACTGAAAATGGTGTTGTTTCATTTAGTTTTGTGTTCTGAAGAGACAATGAAATGCTGGCAGCATTTCCGGAGAGGACCTCTTGGTCGATGTGTTCCTTTTTATAACTGTGACCTAGTGTGATATCTATGGACGCACAGACTTAGCTGCCCTGTGTCGTTCAGGGATTGTCTGCGTTGACAAGGCTGAACTGTCACTTGTGAAGATTAAGTAGCATCTCTTCATACAGCTGCACCATTATTTGTTTAAGCAAATAACGCTTATTGGGAGCATTTAAAAAAATTTTCTAAATTTTCTGGAGAGTAAATAGTATGTTGCTCTCTGTGTATAAATGTCTTTGGGATTTTTTTTTGGAGCTACAGTTTCAAAGGGATTAATGATTTGAGTTATTTAAAAATTTTGTTGTATATTTGCAGATAATTTTCCAGAAGGATTGGCAAAATGATAAATACCTTGTTTATTTTTTAAAGGACTTTTGGAGTCTGGACTTTTTAGATCATATGGAGTCTTAATTTCTTTTTGACTAATTGAAGGGTATAAAGTAGTATATATGGTTTTAGTTTTCATTTCTTCATTCAGTGATTAGGTTGAAAGTTTAAAATAATATCAATTTGTCATTTGTCTAGACTGACCCTGCTTCTTTAACTTTTGGGATATAGTAAATTTTTGTATATTATATTCATCATGTTTTCTTCACCCATTCAAATACTGGGTTTAAATACAAAGGAAAGGCAAATAAGACTTTTTTCTTTCAAAATATTGTTTGGAATTTGTGCCTACTTAATTTTCTTGATAAATTTCACTATCACTTTTTGACTTGTACTGGCCAGGGCTGCAGAGAACAGATTATAGCTGAGACAAAAAAAAAAAAAAAAAAAAAAAAAAAAAGGGAGAGTGCCCAAATAAGGGCAAGCCCCCATAGTCTCCGTGGGTTTGAGGGGGGCAGATGTTGACCTGCGGTGTGAGGTCCTTCTGCCTCTAGTAGTGCCTGCCTCTTCCTGCCACTGCCTGTGGCTCTGCCCGTAGCTTTCCACCTGGAGCTTGATGCTCCAGACCAGTGTGCTTGCTGGGCACTTGTCTCCACTGCTGTATTTAGTATTCTAGACAGAATCCTCGTGCATCTCTCCCTTTGTCTTTATCTCCCATTAGGGTTGCATAATTTCCTTTAGATTGCTTAAATCCTACTTAAAGTTAATGCTCCCAATTACTCTTACTGCAGATGCGATTGCTTTACAATTTCATTGTAGGTCCTATATATATATATATAATCAATTGAAAATTTTGAAGCCATGGAAAAATAAGCATATTCAGTGTATATACGAGAGATGTCTGGAAAAAATCCAGCCATTGTCAATATAACAAGAACCTTTACATGGCTGGATACTTTCTGGACAGCCCTCAAATATATTTCAGTACTCTGTAAAGTGAAGGCAGTGTGCTTAGTAAAATTCATCCTGTGTTCTCCTTTCTACTCTACCTGAAAATACCGCTCCGATTTCCAGGTATAAAGTTTCTAGCTTCTTTAATTAGTTCAGGCATGTCTTTGTTGAGTGCTGTTTGTGGAGAGACAGATAACAAGAGTGTTAAGATGCTGAATTGCTAGCTAGTTGGCATGTTCAGATGCTGTGGTGCTCGTATAGTCTGTCTTTAAATTTTAGAGCCCTGAGAGGCGATCATGCTTACAGTCCCTGTAAGCACTAAATTTCTTTATCCCTGGAGAATGTGAATTCTCTAACAATAAAACTTCTAAATAAAGCCTCTAACTCTGATATTCTCTGAAGTAGATGTATTTTATGTGGACGCTTGATAAGGATGTCAGAGAACACTGTCTACTCGGAACTAGTCGCAGTGGTTGCTGTGGAAATGGGCGTCAGGATCTCAAGGGAGCTCCTCTGTTGACCCAGCAGACGCTGCTGCCTCCTTACCTTGAAGGCCCTTTGGGGTTCTTCACTACTGCTGTTTGCTAAGGAGCACCTCTGGAATTTGGGGGTAATTATATAATCACGCTACCTTAGGGATTTTAGTAGAGGATTGTTATGTCTTTATTTATCCAGTATTTGTACTTCTACTAGGAGAAAAGTATTTAATAATTGTTAGTGGACAGATTGAGTAAACTAGTAGGATAGAAATTAGAGCGTAAATAACTTTTATGTGTTTTAACTTCTTTTAGTTCATCTCAAAGGCATTTGGAGAGTGTCCAACTACATGATGTCATTGCTAAGCAAGGGAGCTGTTGGGTGCACATTCTGGTTTGTAACGGGCCAATATTTTCCGTTCTTTGTTACCACATTTGCTGACTGGCATCACCATGATTAAATATAAAACTCTGTCTTAAGACAGATTTGGAATGTGTGTAATAGGCAAACTTACCAGAGTATCAGTTTTCTCTTACTTCATCACTTAAAAAACAGAAACCAAAATATGTGTTTGAGGCAGCTTGTCAACAAATGTGGGGGGAAAAAAAAGGTAAAACATTTATTCTCAGGATGCTCATTGTTAAGTATAAGTAAATTGCCAAACAGTGAAATAGTAGTTGGGTAGAGTTGTGTACAAGGTCTTTTGGAAGCAGTGGGGAGACTGTGAGGGAATTCTTCAGGAGATGGTTCAGACCAGCTGAACTGTAAGCAGTTTTGAAGGGTAGATAGAAGTTTGTGGAGAGAAGTTTGTGTCTGTTCTGTGGACTGGTGTGTCCACCAGTCAGTGTAGTAGGGGAGGAAGCTGACGAGTAGGTGGGGCCTTGGGTTACCTTGTTGATGACAGGAAACAGCTGAAGGAGTGAAAGCAGGGAACGGCCCTAAATGTGTTTATGCCTTTGCAGAAACTCTGCCTGTGTAGTGTAAGTTCTGGATTTAAGGCAAACAGGGGCTGGGAGCTGGGACTTTGGGTGTTTGCAGGAATCTAAGGCACAAAAGGTGTGCTCAGGCCATGGCAATGGAATAAAGAGGGTGAATGATGAGATTACTGATGTGATGATGTGGATGGCAAGTAAGGAGGAACTCAGAAGGACTCCCAGATTGATGGATATGATTGACTATGTAGACTTGTTTTGGGACATGCATTTGAGGATCGAGTAGGATATCTACTAAAAACTCAGGTTCAAATTTACATACACAACAGCACAGATGGATCTCAAGAACATTATACTGAATGAAAGAAGACAGACACAAATGACTGCATACACAGTGCATAATTCCATTCATGTGGCACTCTAGAAAAGACAAATCTAATCTGTATGTCAGAAAGCAAATCAGTGGTGGTTCTGGGGATTGAGTGGGTGAGGGTACATTAGGATGTTTAGGGTGATGGAATCTTGATTGTGCTCAACATTCATTGAAAGGTACACTTTAATATGTGCACTTTGTTGTATATAAATTATACCTCAGTAAAGTTGATTTTTAAAAACTCGGATTCAAGAGGGAGGTCTGGGTCACAGATAAGAAAATCTTGGGGAGTTACTAGGGTTTGGGTTGATGTTGAAATGCCAGTAGTGGATGAGATCAGCTAAGCCCGGTACAAGGATGCAAAGAAGGCCAAACAAAGAAACCTGGGGAACACCAGCCTTGAAGGCTGAGGGACATTGAGGGAACAAGAAGAGGAGCCTTTGGAGAAAAGGCTAGTAGTTAGGGGTAGAGATGAACCAGAAATCAGTGACATGAATCCAAGGAAAAGAATTCCATGGATGGAGGGAGCCAGATGTTTCAATCGTTACAGGGATATCAAGATAGGGACAGTAGAATTTAGCAGTTTGGAGGTAGTTTCTGAGTGACATTGTGGTTGATTGCAGATGTTGAGCACGAGAGTGCTGAAGAAGACAAATGCAGGCCATTCTTTCAAGGGATTTTGGCCATGAATGAGAGCAGGAAAACAGGCAGTCAGGGTTCAGTTCTTAACAACTTCAAGGTCTTTTTTTTTTTTTTTTTTTAATCTTTTATAGGTTGAGGGCTCTAGTAGAAAAGGCCAGATTTTAGGTAGAAGGAATTGATGGCTAGGCCTCCAGGAGACTGTGGGTCAGACTTTGAAACAAGGAGGGTACCCCCTTTGCTGAAAGCAGAGGGACAGAGGCATAAAGTTGGATGCATGCTGGCACATTCATGCAAGGGTGAAAGACAGGGAACAGGGCGGAGCAGCTGGCTTGAGAAGCCTGGTGAAACTTTGAAACAGCTTCTAGGAAATGGGCAGGGGACCTGGTCAAGGGTGAATCAAGGACAGCTGAGCACAGCTAAGCTTTGAGACTGGGCACCATGCAGTGTTCTGACTGGAGAGGCTGTCTTTTCTCCAGCTGTGCTCAGCCTCTCAGGAAAACAGGTGTTTGTCACTCATACGGCCCAAGGTAACTAGGTAACCAGATGAACATTTTCCTTCATTCTGGTTGCAAAGAGGTATTACTTCATGTACAGGTTGATGCACTATCTGCTAGCAGCCCCCACCTCCCTAGGAGCATGGAGCATCAACCAGGAGGGGGTGTCATGGGCCCTTTGCCACCTCCCCGTCTGTGACCCAAACAACCTGGAGGTAAGATTGGTAGTTTTATCTGTGAGTGACTTATTGACTCCTCAAATAAAGGTTTTGTTTGGCTACAAATTACAGCCTTCTGCCTGAGGAGAATAGCTCCCCCCTCCCCATTGAGATAAAATTAACATATAACATTGTTTAAGGTGTACCGTGTAATTATTTCACATATGTATATATTTCAAAATGATCACCACAATAAGGTTAGTGAACAGATCCATCACTTCACATAGTTACCATTTTGTTCTAGTGGTGAGAAATTTTAAGACCTACTGTCTTAGCAACTTTCAAATATGCAATGCAGTATTAACTATAATCACATGCTGTATGTACATTACATCCTCAGAACTCATTCGTCTTATAACTGGAAGTTGGTACCCTTTGACCACCTTCATCCATGCCCCTCCTCCCACAAGAATGTGCTTTCTTTAATGAAAATAAAGAAAAGGATTAGCAGTTGGTGTTACGCAGCAGAGTTGGGCAGAGGGCTTATGTTAGGCTTAAATCTGAGCTGTCAGACAAGAGTCATTTTTGTGGTCTGTCTTCTAATAGGCATTTGAAATGTAAACCTTAGCTTCTGGTCAGAGGACCACCCTGAGAACATTCTCCTTGCCAGGACTCGAATATTGGCCTGTAAAGCACATCTGAGAGCCTGCATGACGATGACCACAGTAAGTTCACAGGATCCCAGATGCCAACAATTCCATTAGTGGAGAAAAAGCTGTGGTTTGTGCAATCGTTTTTACTAGCCTGGAGAGCAACACCTCTTGCTGTGATCTGGTGCCCAGAAAAGGAAATGTCTCCTGGAACCTAAAGTGTTTCTCTGGTTCGAGGCCTGGCCTCGCCCTGCTGTGAGCTCTGCATGGCCCAGTTAGTTCACCAGGAACTCTGGCATTGGCCTTTTCCAGTTGCTGGGCTAGTTGGGCAAAGTAAGATGAAGCGCCTTCATGTCCATCTTTGCTGCTTACTGGACTCTCTGACCTCTTGATTTATTTCTTTATAAAACTTAGGACCTCAGTTACTCGCTATACTAAAAACACATGGGTTTCAGGAGCCCTCATTACCCCACTTGGTAAGGAGGTGAAGTTGGGCATATCACTGAACCGTTTGCATCTGGCGTTCACGTCTAAGAGCTGGATTGTGATTATGTCTGCCCTGCCTTCCACGTAGGAATGCGCTGGGCATGAAATAAGAGGGGTTAAGTGAAAGTCTTTGGAAACTATAAAGCACCACACCGATGTTTTTATTGTTGTTATAAAGTCCAGAGAAGACTTTGATTTTCAGCCCTTCCCATGCTACCCCAAGATCAATTTCTCAGTCTTCTCAGTAAAACCATAGAGGAGAGTGTGTGTGTCTGAGGGAGAATCATTGAACCTGAGAAACTGATGATTTTTTTAAAGGCTTGGTTGAATTAAGAACATGATATAGCTATGAACTCTGTAGAGGCAGAAGTGATTGTAAGTATATGTTTTAAGTGTGCTTTGTGATCGTTGTGTCAGACTTGTGCTAAGGACACTCTGCCTTTGTGCTACTAAGGTATTTTATTCATTTAAACAAACCTGCCAGTCTGGATGGTCGTGTGTGTGTGTGTGTGTGTGTGTGTGTGTGTGTGTGTTTAAAACTGTATTTGAATTGGTCCATTTGGGAAAAACTTATTGACTCATATGCATTTATACCTTACTTAGGCAGTCAGCACCTGTTTTGTAAAGAGAACTTCAGGGTGAAGCATTTTTCAGTGTCATTCTGGGTAATAAGAGATAATAAATGAATATATGAGTTCTTGCAGTAGAAGAAGTGTCCTTTACAGATAGGCTGGTCAATCTCCTTAGCACTGCATACCTGAAGACCTATGGAAAATGGCTCTGTACTTATAGGGCTCTTACATGAGGAGGGAGACACAGCTGCCCCGATGTGTTGTTTTTGTTTGTGTCAGTTTCGGTGCCATCCACCCTCTCCCCCTCCCCCATTTACTCCGGGCAAAGAGAGAAAATGGGATGTCCCTGTTTGCAGTGTTGCACACTAATGGAAACTGGGGAGACATGCCCTCTTTTTTCAATCTCTCTTTGGTAATTATTGCGCTTTTCCTTGCTGGGTATATCAAAGGCAGATATGGTTTCTAACTTATAAATCAAAATGATTTAAATACCTGGAATTTATCCTTTCCTCTCAGTTAAGTAGACTTTGGCACAAAAGGGTTACATTTTGTCTGATTATGTGTTGAGCCTCTCTACAGGCCTGGCCCCTGTGGGTTATTTTTTTGTTTTTTTCTTCAGCTCTTGTCCCATGCCTGTTCATGTCATCTGGACTTGGGGACTTGATAACTATTGAACCCCTGGACTAAGGGTCAAACTTAATTTTTTCATTTTGATAAAACAGTGGAAGCCTTTGTGCCCCTCCACTGTTTTTTCCTCGAAAAATGTGAGGTTCGAGAAAACATACATAACAGCAATTGCAGGTATCCTGTCAGCGTAGGTGCCGGTTAGCTGAGGAGCAACACTGTTCATCGTTGCTGTTACTGCACTCTGCGTGCATGGTGTCCAGCTGTCTGTCTTGGAGTGTTTGGCAGGTCTAGTGGAAATGGAAACCCCAGGAACTGACAGACCTTCAGCTCACATTCTTCTAGGTTTGCAGTCTCTAAGGAGAATATCGGGACCCCAAAGGATGTGTTATATATTGTGTGCCTTAAGAGTCATTCTTCCAAGTTGATACTATTTTTCTGAGTGATGCAGAAGACTGAATAAAGAGGGATGTTGTTGGCAGGCAGTGGCAGCAGCTGGAAGATAGCGTGCATGAAGAACTAACTGGGTTCTGTTACAGAACGAGTGGGGAGCAATAGCCAGAAAATTGGGTAGAAAGGGAAGAAAGAAATCCCATTCATATTTATTTGGCAGGTATTTGTTGCTCATGTGTTTACTGACTGCTGGAAGAAATGGAAGATTTTCAGAAGAATATCTCATAGCCTCTGAACAGATGAAATGAGCTTTGAGCAAGTGAAACCATACTCAGTTAAGATGCAGCCCACGTGGTCATTTCTGCAGCCAGAAACTGGCCTGCTACCGCACTTACGTTGCAGAGTTGCTTTTGATGTAATCGCTGGTGCACTTGGACTTAGGTCAGCCGTTTTACTGTTTTCTGTTTGTCTTACCCCTTTGTACGTGGTTCCTCTGAGCCTCTTTTCATGCCTTCTTTTATAGTAACCAAAAATTTTTTTGTATGTGGGTAGTTCCCTGGCTGGGAATCAAACCCAGGCCGCAGTGTTGACAGCACCAGCGCCGAAGTCTTAAGCCACTACACCACCAGGGAGCTCCCCCCAAATTTTTTTGTATATCTTTTTTTAACTTTTCTGTTCGTTTTCAGTTCTACTCCTTTGTTATATGTTTTTTTAGCGTTTGTTTTAAGGATTACAATAGTGCCCCCTTATCCATGGTTTCACTTTTCATGATTTTAGTTATCCTTGGTCAACTGTGGTCCAAAAACATTAAGTGGAAAATTCCAGAACTAAACAATTCTTGTAAGTTTTTTAATTGAGGTATAGTTGAGTTACAATATTATATTAGTTTCAGGTGTACAACATAGTGATTCAGTATTTATTTAATTGCAAAGTGATCACCACAATTTGTCTAGGTGCCTCTGTTGGCATACAAAGTTATTAACAATTCTTAAGTTCTAAATTGCGCACCCTTATGAGTACCTGGTGAAATCTCAGGCCCTCCCACTTAGTCCTGCTCCTGATATGAGTCACCCTTTTGTCCAGCGTCTCCATGCTGTACACAGTCCGGCCTGTTCAGTCCCTTAGTAGCTGGTTATCAGACTGTCGGTATCGCAAGAGCTTGTATTCACGCTACCCTTTAGTAGCCCAATGCTACAGTATGTTGTTATATTGTCGTATTTTATTAGTTATTGTTGTTAATCTGTTACTGTGCCTGATTTATAAATTAGACTTTATCAGAGGTATGTATGCATAGGAAAAAACAATCTATGTAGGGTTTGCTGCTAGCCACAGTTTCAGGCATCACAGTGTACTTTGAGTTCATAGTGAATTATTTCGGGTAACACAGGAGCCCTGCAGCAGGATTGTCCTGTTTGTCCTCTCTCCCAGTCCTGCTGCTGTTGCCATGGGATCTTACCTTTTTCTCTGAGTGAGACTGGGACTGTAGGAGGGTGTGAGCAGAGGAACAGCAAGAGTAGCTACTGTTGTTAGCAGTGTATTCAGCTCCACTGAGTATCTGAATAGAGTAGTAGTTATTGATAATTACAGTTTTCATAAAATTTTTAAAAATTATGAGTAGAGTGTTTTCTTCTGCTTATAAATAGCAATGTGCTGCTCCTTAGCATTGAGAGGATGAGCCTTAGGTCCCTGAAAGAGAACCTCAAAAGCTCATTTAATCAGTGCTCCAGATTGTCTAGCTGTTCATTAGTTTTTCCTTAATTGGTGGATTAGTGTTATATTTCATTCAATCAAAAGTGAATCCCTACCTTATAGCTTGTTCCTCAAATCAGTGCTTACCTGTTTGAGAGCTGTGTGTAAGCTGCATATTTTCTCTTTAAAACTTACGCATGTGCATTCTCCCTGTAAAGACTGGAACTGGGTAGACATGTGTGGTTTAAACTGTGAGTGCTCCTCCCTCCACGAAGGGAGCATATTAGGGAAATTTCTTGGCACGTATGGAGCCAGCTGTCTGTTACCACTTCCATGTTTACTCCTTCTAACCCGGATTATGTGCCCCTCCAAATTATACCACCTTCCTCCTGACTGAGACGTTAACTTAGAGATGAGTGGGCTGTTCCATTGACTTCTCCTTAAGGCTCAGAACGTTTTCCTGTCATCAACATAAAAATTTTATGTGGCTTATACATTTTGCCTCAAGAATATTTAAGCTTCACAACTTTGAAATTTTCTCAGTTGGTTGAAAGTCTGACTTGAGATTTTGTTGGCTTCTGCACAGAAGATCCCATAACACCACTGACATAGCTCTGTTGCATAACTGACCTGTGTCTAAAAATAACAGTTGAGTAGCATCAGCTCTTGCCCAGGGATATGTACCGTACTCTTGGTTATTTGTACTGACTCTGACCACAGACCAGCTTCCAGAATGTCCTGCCAAGTGATCCTTTATGGAAGACACCAGGCTTGTTCCCATGAAGTCTAATACTGCTGTAGCTCCCGACAGCACAGCAGACAGGCTGAACTGGTGTCTGTCTAGTCTGACTTGCCGACGTTGAGGGATTGTCATAATTGTATTTATACTTCTCTGAGTTCTTCAGTGCCTAGGGTTGTAGATAGTCTGCACTTCCCTGTACACAAAAGATGTCATGTAGTAAATCTGACTTGAAGAAAGTCAGATGCCAAGTCATAGTCCCTATACTAGGGTCAGGGTGTGTTTCCCAAGTATATGCTGTTTGAAATTAATACTCCTTTTATTTTATGTTTTATCACACGGAAAACTATGGACCCTCCTCTTGCTGGCAGTATTTGCAGGGTTAAGGATAATTTACAGAACCTAAAAGTAGGCAAATCATTTCTCTGGGATCGAGATACAGAAATCCTGAGATGACTATATCGAGGAATGTGTTAACCCACTTGCAGACTGTGCAAAGAAACCGATACCTGTATCTGAATAACTGTTACATCTTTGAGGGCACCTAGTTTTTTAATTCACTTAAATAAGTGACAGTTAGATTTTTATGTATTGTTATTTGCATTTGGGTTAAAGATATGGTCACATGTATTTTGTTTTTAATGCATACATACAAAAATAGTGACATAATGTCATAGTGAAAGAAAAATGCAGCTTTGGTTAGAGATGCACCTAGTTTCCCTCCATTTAGGTGCACATCAAAAAGAATTATGAATTACTTATCAAAACTTCACCTTTTAAAATAAGTGGAAAACCATGATTTTTATGTCAAATGTGGAGGAAATGGAACACATTGCTCAGGGCCAGGTAACCTGACCAAGGAGATGCACAGCAAGTGGCATGACTAATGCTTCTCTTGAAATCCTTCCTCATTATAACCACACTCTAGGGAAGTGTTTAAATTTAGGAAGGCGAGATAAGAATCTGAATGTTGTGAAAAATACTTTGGTAATATTTAGGAGCTGTCCATTTGTGGTTTTATATCTAACTGGAAGTTAAAATTAGTGTGAAATTAGGAGTCAGAGTTAGTTTAGACAGGAAAGAGTAGCAGATTGAGAGTCGACATGCGCTGGTTCTTTCTTATCCCAGTCATCTGTTACTCATGAAACCTAAAATGAGCCTTATTCTCTCTCTTAGCTTCTTATATTACCTTTCTTCCCTTTGGGTTTTTTAAATTATTTTTGTTGAAGAGTGTGTGTGTGTGTGTGTGTGTATGTGTATACGCGTGCGCCATCCAGAAAAATCCCAGCCATGAACGCCTCTGTTTTTCGTATTACGTGGCTGGATACTTTCCAGGCAGCCCTCGTGTGTCCTTTAGTATTCCTGTAGGAACTGTCTATAAGAGGTAAACCCAGCCCTTGTATTTCAGGAAATGCCTTTATTTCATCCTCACTCTTCCTGGGTATGCAATTCCAGGTTAACACGGGTTTTCCCTCAAAACTTTGAAACTACGACTGCGTTGCCTTCTAGTTGGTATTTGTTGTTGCTGTTGAGGAGTCTGCTGCCAGTCTAACCCATCCTTTTAGCTTTCTTTTCCCCCACAATTTTCTCTTCATCCTCGATGTTTTTCAGCCTCACTACAGTCTGTCCAGGAGGAAATTTATTTTTATCCACTCTGCTTGTCACACATTGTGAGCTTTTAGTATCAACGGTCATGTCTTCAGTTCTGGAAAGTTGTTAGCATTAGTTCTAATATTGCTTCCCACCATTCCTTCTGGCTTAGTTTACGGAAACACCATTAGACATACATTTCTTCTCGGTCTACGTGTTAACGGTACTTGATTTCTCCATATATATTGTCGCTTTTCTGTACTCAGTGAGCTTCAGTTTACTGATTTTCTCCTTGTGACTGGTGTTGAGTTTCTCCCATTTACTGAGTTTTTAATCAGTGACCATAGTTTTCATTTCCAGGATTTCAAATAGATTTTTATTTTCAGATCTACCACTTGATTCATTATCTGACTGATTTTGTTTCAAAAGAAAAAACTTGGGAGGTTATTTTTCTTTTGTATCTCTGACGGTTTAAAGTCATGTTCAGTTTGCCACACTTTTACTTTATCAGGAGTGACTTTCTCTCAGATTATTGAGCGTTTGCCAGTCAGTCTTAGAGCTCGTTTCCCTTCTCTGTGTTAGGCTTTTACTTTAGAAGCCTGTCTTCAGTGGGAATCTCTGTCCCTCTGCCTGCCCTCTCCTCTACCTCTGTGGTATTTTTCCTGTTGTCTCAATCACACACCTGGCTCCTCACTTAGAACCCATCTTACTGGAGGTTCAGCTCCTGTCCTTTACATTGAGGACAAGGCTGGGTTTAGGTTGCAAGCTCTCTGTGCTTCTTCCTGCTGCTCCGGGTGCCACAGCCCTGGGCGGTGTGCGCAGACGCTGTTTTGGCTCCTTCCCACAGGCAGTGTGTGCTTCACCTGACCCCGTGGGTTATGCATGGAGTCCTGCTCCGACCCCTTTGCCTTGTCTCCACCCTGCCTGCTGCAAGCTTGTGCCTGTGGCTGCGGGTTGCACTCCAGGGCTCTGCCTGTTTCTGAACAGGAGAGCCGTGGCTTCAGCCCCTATTGCCACCCTGTTTTGTTCACTTCTCTTGTTTATCTTATTTGTAAACATGACTGACTGACTTCCTCCTCTCTCTCTCTCCTTTCCTAAAACTATTTCCTCTACCATTGCCACCATTTGGAGTAGTGAGTAGTATTTAGAACCTGAAGTCAGAAATTCTGTCTTAGTGTCTTTATCTTTTTTTTCTTCTTCTTCATCTTTAATAAGTAAATTCAGAGGTCCCTTCAAGCTCCCAAAATTCTAACTTCCTCATATGCACCAGGTAACAAGAGAGGTTTATCTGTGGGGTTGGGTGTTTGGTGTGTTACAATCAACGAGTCACTTTTCCAGTCTTTATGGTTCTGGGCCAGACAAGCTCATGAATTATTAATCTCCAAAGATGTCTGAAGGGTTGTGGCCTCTGCAGAAGTTTTTCCAGCCATTGTTTGCCTTCCTAGTTGTTACTTTCCATGCTCGCCTTTGTTTTCATAGGAAAACCATAGGAGTTCTTGTTTGGCCCGGAGACCACATAGCTATGGGAATGGGGCTGGCCATTCTTTCCTTGTCTCTCCCCACATACATCTCCTCTCCTCTGCCTGACTTCAGGGACCTGGATGCTTCCAGAAACTTCTCCTTAAGAACTGCAGACTCATTCTCATTTTCTCCTAGGAAGTAGTTCTGGTTTTCCAGCTATCCGGCTCTTTCAGCATGACCCAAAGGGGACTTCAGAAGGGACGGGGAAGGTCATGTCCATCAGAAGGAGGTGGAATTTTCATTTTTACAGGCTTCTGAAATTTCTCCATGGATGCTTGCCAGAGCTGTTTATGTTTTATGAATAATGTTTAACGAAGAATGGCCAAAATCGCCGTTAACATTTTTTGAAAAATAAATAGCTTAGCAAGGAAGCAACCATATGGTATCTGTTTAAAACTGGGGGTACAGAGTCTGTTTTAAAAAAAATAGACCGACAAAGAGGCTGGACACAAACCAAAACACCCCCCTCCACTTTAATAAAAGTAATATATAACTATTTATGGCTAAATTTTAAAATTAGACTAAAGACTTTAAAACTTTTACAAATAGCATATATAACTTGGCAAGCAGAAATTCTGAGGAAAGTAAATCTGAGTCCCCGTCCAGTGCTTCTCAGGGCTTCTTATAGTCAACACGCACGCGCACACACACTCTTTTTAAAGTACATAGTTATACAGTTGCCCCTGGTAGGACAAGCAAAGAGTTTTTATCTTTGCAGTATTTGTACAGTATTTAGAAGATTATTTGTTCATTTAGAATGGTACACAGAATCCTTATCATGTGGTCCTAGGTCTCTCTGTGTCACCATTACTTTGTCTTACATTGCCAGAGAGCCATTGTAGGAAATAATGGTGCCAAATTGCAAGAAGTGCCTTTTATATCTTACTTGAATCAATTAAAAAAATACAAATATTTTCATTGAAAAGCCATGACTTCACCCTCAGGATAGCCCTGGTTCTGTACAGCTTTTGTTTTATTATAATGGCTTATGATGAACGTCACGTCACAGGGAGGACATTTAAACATTAAGACACTTTGAGCTAGCCTATGTCATTGGAGGGGGCCGGGACAGGAGTGGGGTCCTGAGACTTTTGGGCGTCCATCTGGGTGGGTAACTTTGTTATCTTTGCATCAGGACATCTGCACGTGGGACTTTCAAATGTGGGAGCTGAGAGTGTTTCTAGTACGTTTTTAAAAGCAAGGTATTGAACAGATGGTGCTGTCCTTTGGTTCTGGAAGATCTTACCTGTATGCATAGACTGTCTCCAGAAAGATAGACAATACCCACTTGGTAACATGGTTGCCTCTGGTTGTGGATAATTGTGCACTGGTGACAAGATGTTGGTATTACAGAATCAGGTAGTATCACAGCTCTGGGCTTAGGCAATTTATTTTAAATGTCCATTTTCTATTCTAGAACATGGGAAATGTGGTGGACATCTAGTGTTTTTGACACCTGGTGTCTGTCTGCCCGTCATGCCAGCCCTCCCCTCCACACCTGAGGCTCCTGCTGGGGACCCAGTGCAGCCATAGGGGTGGGTCCCATGGCCTCGGCTTGGGCTTTACAGTTCCTTGGGCTGTAGCGATTGGCTCAGGAGTCAGGTCATGACCCATTAGCACATCAGAAACGAAGTTCTTGTTCTTTTCCCACGGGACTTGCATGAGAAGAGGATATAGGGTTTGGAGTAGCAGTCCCTATGTCCTAACCACAGGACCAGAGTGAAAACCAGCGTGAAGGACAGCACAGAGCCTGGGGCAGCCCTGGTGGGACCCGCACTCAGACTGTGCCTGAAGCTCCTGACTGGACTCGCACTTACGTAAGCCAGTACATTCACTTCTTGGCTTTAGTCAGTTTCCTGTCATGTTCGTCAGAAAATAAAAGCCCATCTGGTGCAGGGCAATAGCATTTAAATGTTAGGGTTACTGGATGATTAAATGATGTGTATCTGTAAAACGTGGTGCTTGGCATGGAGAAAGCACTCAGTGGTAATTTTTAGAATATTTAGTCAGAAATCCACCTCATGGTTTACTGTGAACTTGTTCTTAGGTGAAGTAGAGGCTGCAAGAGATTATAATCAAGTGTTTAGTTCCTTAGCCTTGCACAAGTATTCGAGGCCAGATTCCTCGTTAATATCAAATAAAAGTCTCTTTGACATATTACAATCTAGAAACATTAGCGCTGCTCAAGTTCCAGAGTTGATTTAAAATCCCTTATTGTTTTTTATTAAAAAAAAAAAAAAAGTTCCGTTTTATCTGCTAATTGAAAAGCCACAACAGCTATGTGAGCTGACTTAGAAGCAAACAGGAACTCAGCAGTAACAGGCAAGGATGCTTGGGCCTTGGGGAGACGGGCCCTCCTGCCTGCTTGGACCCAGATGCCCCTTCCGGCTTCTCCGGCTCCTCCAGGGCAGAAAAGCAGATCAAGCTGGAGATGGGAACTTCTTTTTTTTTTAAAGCTGTTAATATTGAACCACAGAACCCACTGGGTTATATAACTGCAGAAATATCATTGTTGGTTTCCTGACATCTCAACACTTTCCTAAAAGTGCAGTGTGGCATATTTTTTAAAGATTAAATTGAATTAAAAATCAATTTCTATTTCGAGAATTTGAATAGTGTGAGATAATTGGAAAGGCCCTGGAGTGCTTCGGTAATGGTTGAGAACCATTGTTCTTAATAATAGAAATGAACTCTGAAATGACAAGCATTTTATACGCTGTAGCTAACCTGATTTTTAACATTATTTCTCATGCAGATGGAGCTTATGACAATGAACTTGACATTTTCCCCCCATAGGACTTTGATTATTTCATCCCAGACACTGTATTTCTAAAGTGTTGTCTTTTTTATTAGCAATAAGTACAATATATTATATACATATATATGGTTTTGTTTTTACTGCTTCATTACTTTGACATTCTGAAAAAGTGGTGTAAGTAAATTAGTTAGAAAACATTAGGCATAAATATAAATAACTAAGAAATCAGGCTGATATTTAGATAATTTTCATGCAATGATAATGGAAGCTGTTGACAGCATTTTGCATTCGCACTCACTGTCAATACTGAGATCTGACCAGCTTGATCCGGCTCAGGTGGGAAGACCCTGATCTTCACAGGAGTCAGTAATGAGTGCAGGGGGGTAGGAACTTAACAGCGAATGAAGGGTAAGTCAGGTTCTCACAGAGGAAGCTCTTTGATAGAAAATATCGAGTCTAATAATGATGCTACGAGGACCTACAGCAGTAATAGTTTATGCTTATATAGCTCTCACTGTGTTCCAGCACTGGGCTCAGTAAGCTCTCTGCTCCTACCGGGTCCTCTTAGCCCCTCGGAGGGAGGCAGGTGCCGTGACCACCCCCATCGTGCCGCAGGCCCAGACACATTGGCTGCAGGCACCTCGTTAGAAAGTGTGGGGCGAAGGTGCTGTGTGCTTCACTGTCACCTGTCCTGCCTCCAAGTGGCGTGTTCCTTTGATGAGCCACAGGGTGGCAGAGCCGAGGGGAGTTGCTGCAGTGAAGACGGAATAAACGGTGGGAGTGCAGCGCACACCTTCACCTTCACCTTCACCGTGCCGGGGGCTTTGCTCTTGGACGGGATTTGAGTGCCGCACCATGCTTGACAATATGGGAGATACTTGAAAAACACTTTGTTCCATTCCACGTACGGTTACGGAGTTTATCTCCACTCTGTAGTGCTGTCTTAGTGAAACTAATGCTTTCCAAAGGAAGGATATTTGGCTTAACGGGTTATGGTGACCCCAGGTATCTGAATGGCTTTCTCCTCCCAGAAGCTGCCTTTAACCTCTTCCGTCCACTTGGATTTTTCCTCAGTATTTACTTATACTACTTATTTGCCAGCTGCCTTGTCATGTGACGTGTTGTTAGTCTTCATGTTGGTAGACTCAGCAGAATGTTTGTTAAGCCCCTACTGTGTTCCACTCATTGGAGGTAGAGATTTAGGACCAGACTGGTCCTTGAACACTAGGTAGGAGCCATACGGGCAGAGAGACCAGGGGACCGTACTCAGTGGGAGCAGCACGCACAGTTGTTCAGAGATGAGCACGAGAAAGGCTTGTTTTTCTTTATTTTGTAAGGCACCTGAAAATAGGTAGGAAACTATGGGCCTCTGTGCTGACATGTCCTGCTTTTGGGAACCCTGATTGCACACACTGTTTCTGGACTTGTTCGTAGTGCCTGTTGGGATCCTATTCTATTAATAACATAACAGTGCAGAGGCATGCTTCGATGCAAATGCTGATTAGAAGTAAATAGCAAACATTTCCAGGAGTGAACTGGTAGTGTGGGCATATTGCAAATATGAGTGGTATTTTGTGTGGGTTACACTGATTTTCCAAGAAAGGAAAGAAATTGGGGAGGAAGAGTGTTCAAATTCAAAGATGATAAGTACTTTATTAGTCTTCTAGGATCAGCTCCTCAGTTTGGGATTCCGTCATGGGAGCTCCGCCGGTGGAGGGTGGGGGGTGGAGAGGAGAATTGTCACACGGACCAAGGAATAGGTCAGGACCTCTGCTCTCAGCTTGCTACTGACTTAGCAGTAGTTTATCCCTTCAGTTCTCCATGTGATTCAAATGTCCACTGTTGTACTTATAATATCTTAGAAGTAGTCAAAGTTGTTTACAGGTGCATTGCTCTTTCCAACAATACTGACATCACGAATACAGGACAGACTGTGCTGTCTGTAACCAGTTACCATCACGTAAGAGTTCCTGGTTTCCACTTTGCACCAGTGAGTTTATTCACGAGCATTACCTCCTAGGACTCATCATGGTTTTGTTTTAAAACAGGTCTGAAATGTAGCATTTTTCCAAAGTAGCTTATTAAGGATATTTCTTTTTTTAGTGTGTTTCTGTGTATTATTTCTGTCTTTAAAATTGTAGCCTTGCTATGCTTACCTAATCTAAGTGCTTAAGAAGTGAGCCTCTCAATTATAATTTAAGTAATTAAATGAGAGTTTTTATTTTACTTTAAGGTTTTCTTTTTTGTTAGTTGTTGGCAATTCAGTATGTGTTTCTTTTTCCTCCACTCATCAAACATTTGTTGAAAAACCCACTGTGTGTCAGCGTTTGGTGCTGGCAACAAGAAGCTGAATAAAATATGGTCCTTCCATCAATAACAAAGTGGTTTGGTGAGAAGACAGGCCCACACAATTTTAGTCTAATGGGATAGCTGAAAGAAAAGGGTCTGAAGGTGCTGAAGAACATGGAGCTGTGTGAAACCAGCTACGCCAGGAACTATGGCAGCCGCCCCATGGCCATGAGGGAAAGGCCAGGCGGTCAGAGTTGCTGGCTCTGGACTGTCGTAGTCAGTTTGTGCTGCTGTTACAAAGTACTACAGTCTGAGTGGCTTATGAACAACAGAATTTGACTTCTAAAGGCTGGAAGTCTTGAGCTCGGGGTTGCCAGCATGATTGGGTTCTAGTCATAGCCCTCTTCCGTGCTGGAGACTGCCAGTTACTCTTCATAACCTCACAAGGTAGAAAGAAGGTAAGTGAGCTCTTTGGGGTACTTACATAAGGACGCTAATCCCATTCATGAGGGCTCTGTCCTACGGCTAGGGGTGGGGAATTCAGTCCATTGTAGGAACTTTTGAGAGCCTCTGAATGAAGGACACTACCTGGTTGCCCAGGCTTATTTCATGGAAAAGAAAACGCCTATTTGTCTATAGTGCTGTTTTCCTGGTGCCTGCTGCTTATACCTAAATGCCTTTCTCATGCTTTTCTCAGATAGTACGTGATAGTACGCACTGTGGGCTAGGTGAGGGAGTAAGATCTTTATTACTTGTACATGAATAGTTAATTTAGTGGGCAGCCCGTTGAGCTTCTTGTGTAGAGTGCGAAATCAGTCTGTTAATGAAGTCTTTATCAGATGTTCGCTACTTGCTCAGCACTCTTAGTTATACACAATGGGGGATGAAAAAGCAAAAAATAACACAACTGTTGCTAGGTAACTTACAATTTACTGGAAAAGAGAATGGGTAATAATGTACACACGTATATATGGCTTTTTGTGTTCCAGGTATTATACTGAGGATGTGACACGAATTATCACATTTAAACTCAAATATCAAATGAGGAAGGTACTCTTATCCTTTTGTTTTTTCAATACTGAAGGAACCAATGCTTAGAAAAGTAACTTTGCCTAAGTTTAATGATAGGGTATTCAGTTGTTTTCAATGTAAAAGGAATTTGTCCTAGAAGTGCGAGTTTTTCCAGTCTTCACTTGGTGAACATGAGCACACACACTGAGCCTCTGCGTTCACGCCGGCCGCTGCGGCGGGGGTGTTGGAAACGTGGAAATGGACCCGAGGGGACTTCTGCCTTTGGGTAGTCGGACGAGCAAGGAGGCTGACTTGTGCATAGCTGCACCTGGACATTTTAATGTGTTTTCTCTTAACACATCAGGGTAAGTCCTGTAATGGTTATTTACCGTGGTGTGAGGAACCATTCCCACATGGAGCACCTGAAACAGCAGTGTTCATTTAGCACAAGACTGGGTGAGTGTTGGGCTGGGCTGGGCTGAGCAGGGTGGTTCTTCTGGTCTTGGCCAGACTCAGTCATGTTTCTGATCAGCGAGGCAGCTCTGCTCTGAGGATTGGCAGGCTGTCAGTCAGTCGCAGGTCCTTCATCCAGCACACTAGCCAGGCTTGTGCTCATGGCAGCTGCGCAGGATTCTAGGGGAGAGAAGGCAGAAGTGTGCAAGGGTCTCTTGAGACTGAGGCTCGAGGCTGGCTCATTTTCTCTTCTGCAGCATTCTGTTGGCCAGTCACGGGGCAAGCCCAAATTCGAGGACAGAGAAATAGGTTTTCCTTCTTGATGGGAATAATTGTAGGGAGAAGAGGAGGAATTGTGCCTATTTTTGCACTTTGACTCAAGTATTATAATAGAAATATATATCAAATGCACTGAGACTTAAAGGGATAACTCTAGGGTTTGTATCTACAGTGATATCATGTACTGTAATATTGATTGGGATGGGGGAGTCAGTTTTGGGGGGAAAGATTAGCTCTGGTTGGAAATGTTGAGTTAGAGGTGAGAGTAGGTTGTCCAGGTAGAGGTGAACTTGTATTTGATTGGAAATTTGGATTTGGAGAAGTCAGGCCTCAAGAGAGAGCTCTTTGGAATCATCTTCCCAGAGTGATAGATGGAACCATGAGAGTGATTCCACTCTTAGCGGGAGGAGGGCAGATGTCCCCACTGCTGTCAGGGGAGTAGACGGGCCTTCGGAAGACCAGGGCAGAACATGGAGATTGGGGAGGGTGGGTGGAGTTACTTAGGAGAGCCACCAGGCAGCTGACACGTGTGATGACGGTGAGAGCGGCTGGATTGGGATTTACCAGTGAATCGCATCTGAGGTGAGAGAGAAAGAAGACTCCAAGCTTTCTGGCCTGATCAGTTGGGAGGGTAAAGTTGCCATTTTACTGGGGTGGTCAAAATTGAGGACCCCGTTTGGGGCATTCATTAAGGAGTCCTGAGTTCAGGGAGGAGAGGCAGGCTGGAGCTAAAACTTTGGGGGTCTGACAATTAAGTTTGCGAACTCGCCACCGTGCACTTACCTTGGCAGTACAGACAACTCGGTAAGGTGTCGTACCATGGTACAGCTGTGTCCCACAGCTGTGTTCGTGTCAACGTGTGGCGGTGTCTTGCTGAGTGGCGTTCATTATTGTTGTTGCATGTTTTTATGTGCCTTCATGAGAATGTCAGAACTTGAATTAGAGCAGTGAGCAAATGGTACATCTCCTGTAAAACTTGGCAAGAGTGGAAGTGAAATGAGGGACATGTTATTCTAAGTTAATGGGGATAATGCCATGAAGAAAATGGCAGTGTACACATGGATTCAATGTTTTTCTGAGAGGAGAGAAAGTGTCTCTGATAAAAGAGAGGTCAGGGTGGCTAGTAATGAGCTTAACGGATGAAAACATTGCAAACAATTCGTTGAATTGTGCGTCCAAATCATTCCTGACTGTGAGAAGCATGGCAGACCAAGTAAACATTGATAGAGAAACAGGAAAATCGTAACCGAAAATCTTGGCATGAGAAAGGTGTGTGCAAAAATGGTCCTGAAGGAGCTTACCGATGAACAAAAGCAAAAGAGAGTCCAAGTTTGCCAAGACCTTTTGGAGAGGTATGGCAGTGTTTTCGGCGATGTCATCACTGGTGATGAAATGTGAGTGTACCAATAGGACCCCGAGACAAAGCGTCAAAGTGCACAATGGAAGTCAGCCAATTCTCCACGACCAAAAGAGTTCCATCAGTCCAAATCAAGAGTCACAACGATGTTGCTAACCCTTTTTGGTAGCAGAGGAATTGCTCATTATGATGGTACCTATTGGACAAACAAGTGAACCAAGTTTGCTATTTGGAAGTGCTGAAAAGGCTGCCTGAAAAAGTTAGATGAAAATGACCTAAACTTTTTGCCAACACCTCATGACTCTTGCATCACAACAATGTATCAGCTCATGTAGCACTGTCTGTGAGGGAGTTTTTAGCCAGTAAACAAATAACTGTTGGAACACCCTCCTTACTCACCTGATCTGGCCCCCAGTGATGTTTTTCTTTACCCAAAGATAAAGGAAATATTGAAAGGAAGACATTTTGATGATATACAGGGAGGACATCAAGGGTCATATGACAACAGCTCTGATGGCCATTCCAGAAAGAGTTCCAAATTTCATTGAAGGGTGGAGTAGGTGCTGGCGTCAGTGCATAGCTTCCCAAGGGGAGGACTTCGAAGGTGACTATAATGATATTCAGCGGTGAGGTGTGCAGCACTTTTTCTAGGATGAGGTCACGAACTTAATTGTCAGACCTCATATAACTGGTATTTATGACCACTTAAAGAAAAGTCACTAGATTGGATGAGATCACCTAAGGCAGTGGTTCTCAACCTGTGGGTCGCAACCCCCTTTGGGGGTCGAACAACCCTTTCACAGGGGGTTGACTAAGACCATCGGAAAACACATCAGATATTTACATTACTATTCATAACAGCAACATTACAGTTATGAAGTAGCAACGAAAATAATTTTATGGGAATAACCACAACATGAGGAACTGTATTAAAGAGTCGCGGCATTACGAAGGTTGAGAAGCACTGACCTAGTGGGTACTGTAATTGATGACTAGGGACTGGGATAGGATGGTGGCAGTAGAACTAGGGAGCGAGAAATTTAAAGAGTTTTTTGTTTTAAAGAAAAATGAGCAAGACTTGGTGATAGATATAAGACGTTAAGGAAAAGGAGGATTTAAAGTACCGCCTAGATCGTAAGAGGAGTTTGAAGATCCAAATGGACAAGCTTCCTGGTGTCATGTTCTTTAAGGTGCTGTCAGCGGACAGCTTATTATTTTAGTCTTTGTTGTGTAGTAAAACTGTGATCGGATGAGATTCGAACATACATTGAGGGCCAGCCAGCTCTCCGCACAGCCCCTCATCCCCTTCTGAGCCACGCCATACCCTTGCTTTGGCAGTAACATGAGTTAGGAAACAATTATTCTGACCAGATGTTCGGCCAGGGCCATTTGTATGTAAACTTGGGATGACAATGTAGAACTTGGTGCTACACACATGACATTCTGTTTGAAAAGAGCCCAGGCACTCTGCCAGGCTCCAAAGAGAGAGACAGAGACAACGGCCGTGCTTGCCCTCGAGGGTTGTCTACAGACAGGGCAGCGGCCTACGGGACCTGCGAGGTGCCGGGCTGTGTGGGGGTCTGACAGGGCTTCCCGAAGGTGGCACGTCATAACTCATCTGCACATTTTGCTCTGATTCTTAGTGATTTGGGGAAGTGACCGCGGGCAGGAAGATTGGTACTTCATTTTTTACCCACTAATGAGTTTTCTCTCTCAAGGTAGTTTTTTATAGATTTTATTTCTGAATACCTCTGTGCCTCCAAAAAGCAGGCTCTGTTTTCGAATTCTGAAGACTGTGGATTTTAGTAGGTATGTGATGCACACCACGGACTGGGACAGGCTTCTCTCGGGACTGGGGCAGCACTGCAGTCAGGCATAGCAGTTCAGCAAAGCTTGCTAATGGGGGCGGCAAAGGCCTCACTGAGCTGCGTTCCAGATCAGGACAGATTATGTAGTCAAGTAAATCAGCTCAGGTTTTGTCATCAGATGAGTTAGTGAAAAATACTAGGTTTTCAGAGATTTTTAGAGTTTGGAATTGTGAATAATTAATTATGGACTTATATTCCAAACCCAGGATTCTGCTTTTAATTTTCTTCTCCTTTTATTGACTGGCCAGTATTGGAGTCGTGGGGCATATTTTAGAACATGGGGAAGAAGCGAGTGAATTTGTGACTTGCTCTGTAGGATGAATTCTGCATCCTGACCCATAGATGTAAATTGCTACCAGGAAGACCAATTCAAGTGTATTTCTTCTTTAACAGTGATAATAGTGCAGTTTAATTCTTCTTTCTAAAAGCTTAAATTTTGCAATGCTCTTCAAGAAATTCCAAGTGGAACAGACTGTCTCTACGATTTGTGTTTATGCCTTGGGTTTGGCACCATCACCTGATTACGTGCAGCGCCTTTATCTGTGTACACTCGTGTCTCCCCTGCTGGAGAGTAAGTGCCTTCTTTTCAGGGAAGGCTCCTGGGATTTTCTTATCTCTGACATCGGGCGCCTAGACGTTCATGTCTGCACGTGTCCGTAGGAAAAGCAGGGCTGTGAGGAGGAGGCGGGAACACTGCTCTGGCTTGATGCTTGGTCATCGTGGTGTCTCTCGCATTCTTCGGAAGCTCCCACAGGAGGAATTGTGCTTCCTTGTATTAAACTAACTGACATGAACACAACTTTAAGAAACAGATTTCTGGGAATTCCTCTGAGATTCGGGCAAGTTTATCTGTACCAGCATCTGTCTGTTTACTTATGGGCTCTTGTATACAGCTGCTGATTCTTGAGAAGTGGAGGGCAAGGAATTGGTTTCCATGTCCTGTGAGGTTGTGGGGACTTCCCACGTGTGGCAGCACTAACCTAGCAGTGCACCTCTCTCCCTGCAAGAGGATGAGAGGTCCAAGCTCTTTCTGAATTTCCATTTGCCATAACCCGCCAGGCGGCAGAGTGGGCGAGAAAGCATTGGAGCCCAGCAGACAAGGGCCTGGATCCTTGGCTGGCCATTCCTTCTTAGTGTCTTTTTGGTAGCAGGACTTTAAATCCCTGAACCAGGTTCTCATCTCTGAAGTGGTGATTAATAGATAACCCTACCTCACGGGCCTGCCGTAAGGATGAAATGGGACACTTCCAATAATGTGATGTGGGACGTGCCACTTAGTAAGCCTGGATGGATGTGGGTCCCTCTCATCACTGGCAGTCGCTGTGTATGCCATGGGACTGTGGGTAGTTAACGCTGGCTTTATTTGAGAGGTTGAGATGTCATTACAGCAAGGGTTGCTGTGTTAATTAGAGCAATGTGCTTTTCACGTAAGCGAATCCAATGCCATAATAAATAACATTAGTCTTGGGATGTCAAAAAGGAGATCTTGAGAGGCAAAGGAAGCAGTGCTGAAAATGAATGCAAACTTGAGTTCAAGAATCAAGGTCATAGCCAGTTTAGCCTCTAGTGTGTCATAAGATTTGCTGGAGCAGTTGGGCAGATTTTCTTGAATCTGGGACAGAATTCAACCCATCTTGTCCTTGCCCGTTTTGCTCAGCACCCACCTCGAAGTCCCATGGCCGTTAACGTGTAGAACCCAGATTGAGATCCACTCCGGTAACATCAGACCTGGTGTGCTTGCGCTGCCCCCTGCCTCCTCACTTTTACTCAGAATAAGACCACTTGCCCAGTGTACGTTGCATAGGTGTCGGTGACGATGAAGACATTACTCTGTGAACGCTGACATCTTCCATCCCATTTCCCTGCCTGTACCATATACTACTTTTGTGGTACTCTCGTGAGGATTACATTGGAATGACTTAAGGAAAAGTGGCACACATAATTTTATATGTATTTTAGCTATTATTATCAAAGTGTGGACTTAAATCATGTAGGTTGAGATAGTGCCTGTTTTCAAGGTCATGGCTAGCTGGGTCATCTGGAGATGAGTTTGCTATGGAGCCTCAGGGAAAACCTGGGACCGGCTTCTCAAGGCACACGGAGCATGGATACGACGGGGAGTGGTGTGGTCACCGCCGACCTCCAAAAGGAACTTGTGTTTGACCTTCAGACTAGGTAATGACTTTCAGCAGGGCACACTTGGTGAACCCCCTTTTAAAGAGTTCCAAAGGGGCGACTATCTTCTGGGAGTTGAATGTGGCTTAGATAAGGCTTGGAAGAAAATGAGAGTAAAAGAAGTAGCTGGATTTGGCAGGGAGTAAATGGATGAGGATTCCTGTGGCAGATCCAGACGGTATCACAAGACTAAGGCTAGAGAAGAGGGTCTGGCAGTGACCGCTGAGTCTGGGTGGCAGGGATCAGGAAGACTGGGGACATTCTGTGAGCTATGTTTTAGCCTTCTGATTTACAGTGGTTGTGTCTTTCTTTAAAATATATCATCTGAAATATTCTGAACAGTTATTTTCTAGCCTATAAAGCCAGTTTAATTTTGAAAATTTGACTTATTATAAGAACTGTGTGCTTATTTAATATTTACGTTTATATCGTCTTAGTAGTTGGCAGTGATTGATCCTTCAGGCCAAGTATTTTAATTTGTTTGACAGCTTATTAGCCAGCTGTCTAAATTGAGTTGAGGCAACATTATCAGGGCAGCGAGGATAAGTAGTTGACTCTACACCCTTCTTGGGCATCCGGCCTGAGTGTGCCCTTGTTGTGACTGGCAACTCTGGGAGCGAGACATTCAGGGCTGTGGGACCAAGGGGCTGGTTGCTTCAGAGCAGAGGTAAGGGCTCATCTCCTAAGCATTCGGAGAGGATTTAACATGAAGGGACTGCAGAATCAAACAATCTGCTTGGCAGACTTCCCAGAACTAGCTTTAGAGATACTGAAATTAATTCTAGGTTATATCGTCTAGTATCCAGCCCCAGTGTCCACCTTTTAATAGCATTAAGAGTGGTTGACTAAAATGAACAGTGTTTTCATCTGGAAAGCAGTTGCCCTCACCTGTCTCAGTGGGTTGTTCTTGTGAGTGTAGGTTCTGTCTGAGTAAACCACTCTGTAGTGACCAAGAACAATGGAAAACGTACATGATCCCCTACTTCCACCTCCATCCCCCACTAAAATGACCATTTGGTAAAAAGATCAGGGGCTCATGATGACAATTCACTAAGACTGTTCTTACTGACTTTCTTTTGCATCTGGTGCCGTTACATATTCCCCTCTCTGCATCCAGGGCTTCCAGCTTGGTGGCCCTGTTAATTAGATTGTACCACAGAGGCCAGCCCGTTGCAGTGGTTTTGGTCAAAACAAGAAAAACTGTGGGGCAGAAAGGGCACAGACTCAGAAGACTCTGGCTACGTGTCCTCCTTTCAGTTTAGTGAATGTGTCACCTTTGAACCGCATATTCTTCTGTGAAATGGTGCTACCACCTGCCTCTAAGAGTTGTGAGGATTAAACTAATATGTATACACACACACACACAATGTATAGATATTATAATCTATACATTAAATATACAGGATCCAGCAGAAGTAACACCGGACCCTGTACGTGAGTGTCTCGCACAGGATGGACAGCAATTTGAACATTTCACCTAAAGTGTGCTTGAGTATGATATCGTTATATTACAGAATTATGTGCTTAGGATTTTGTAATAAAAGATTTGGTATAGATTACCACCTCATAAAAAAGGGAGCATTATTTTTGCTGGACCCTGTATACCATTTAGTATAGTGCTTGGTACATAAAGTTCCTTATTCAGTGTTAATTTTTATTTTCTCTTCTTCCCCACAAAGAGTCTTACGATCAGATATAATACCATATAGCTTGGCAAAAGTGAGGAAAAGCTCACAAATATATTCTATAATGTCTTGGTTATAAAGATTGCAATTGACTAGCTGAAATATGCAATTGACTAGCTGAAATATTCACCCCAAACATTTATTTTAAGTCTAATTACAACTATCAGATTGATCACTACCCCTTTAAGTTGTAAGTTTTATTAATAATTTCAGGTAAGGTTAGTTTCTGAATTAGAATAATAAATTTAGCATTTCAGTGCTCGAACCTTAATAAAACAGTGACTTCTCAAATTTAACAAAGCTACATAACTTATTAATTAGAAATAATTTAGAGGATGTCCAGTCTTTCATGGTGACAAAATAAAATTTACAGAGTACTAATCAATATATATTCTAGCCCTATTTCAAGAGAGTAATATTTGTTTAAGGTATTCATAAGTGCTAATAGAGACAATGTAGTAAATTTTCTTTCTATTACTTTAATATATATTAAAGTTTCATTTTAAGCAAAATAATATATTACAAATGTAACTTATTTTGTGTATAGGAAGAAACCCTTAACCCCTTGAGTATAGTTTAACATGGTTACAGAGTACATTTAGGACATTCCTTATTCAGAAAGGTAGTAGACCATGGTGGTCAAGCACCCCGACGTAAGCCAGACCACCTGGGTTAGAAAACCGGCTTGATCATTTATTAGCTGAATGACCTTGGGCAGGTTCCTAAACCTGTCTGTTTTTTATATCCTTATTTGCAAAATTGGAACAATATTAGTTCTTGTCCCATAGGGTTGTTGAGAGGACTAAACAAATTAATGCCTGGAAAGTACCTAGAATTGTGTCTAGCATACAGCATTAGCTGTTCTTAAAACTTTGAAACTTCGGAAAGAATTAGTTAATTTTCTGTTTATTTGTCTCATCTCAAAGTGATTACAGAAGTAAACAGGAAAAATTGGGAGAAAGTAGTCAAAGTGGAAAGATGTAATCAAAGCAGAGGGTAAAACTAGGAAGAAACGTTGGCAGCACTGTACAAACAACTCGGTAAATAAGGTGTTATAACCTTGGTGCATCTGTGTCTCACAGCTGTGTTCGTTTCAACGTGTGGCAGTGTCTTGCGGAGTGGCGTTCATTATTGTTGTGTGTTTTTGTGTGCTGTCACGAGAATGTTGGAGCTAGAATTAGAGCAACGAACAAACATTAAATTTCTTGTTAAAGTTGGCAAGAGTGGAAGTGAAATCAGGGACAGGTTAGTCCAAGTTTATGGGAATAATGCCATGAAGAAAACTACAGCGTACACATGGATTAAGCCTTTCTCTGAGGGGAGAGAAAGCGTCTCTGATGAAAAGAGGTCAGGGCGGCCAGTAATGAGAAGAACTGATGAAAACATTGCAAAAATTTGTCAAATTCTGTGTCAAAATCATTGGCTGACTGTGAGAAGCATAGCAGACCAAGTAAACAGAGAAACAGGAAAATGTTAACTGAAAATCTTGAGAAAGGTATGTGCAAAAGTGATTCCAAAGGAGCTTACCAAAGCAAAGAACAGTTGAAGTTTGCTGAGACCCTTTGGAGAGGCAAGACCATGTTTTGAGCCAGTTATCACTGGTGATGAAACAGATGTGCCAATAGGACCCTAAAGAAAGCATCACAGCACACAATGGAAGTCAGCCAGTTCTTCACAACCAAGAAAAGTTCCATCAGTCTCTAAATCAAGAGTCACAACGATGTAGCAAACCTTTTTTGATATCAGAGGGATTGTTCATTATGAATTTGTACCAACTAGACAAACAGTCAACCAAATTTACTATTTGGAAGTGCTAAAAGGGCTGCATGAAAAAGTTAGACGAAAATGACCTGGACCTCGAGGATAATATGACAACAGCCTTGATGGCCATCCCAGAAAAAGAGTCCCAAAATTGCTTTGAAGGGTGGACTAGGCACTGACATCGGTGCATAGCTTCCCAAGGGGAGGACTTTGAAGGTGACTGTAGTGATATTCAGCAATGAGGT
>PVJL010000694.1:165719-246584 GCA_004026885.1 Lyroderma lyra
TTAATCGCATTCTTTTTTTTTTTGGCGGGGGGGGGTAGTTCCCTGGCTGGGAATCGAACCCAGGTCATGGCGTTGAGAGTGCCAAAGCCTAGCCACTACACCACTAATGAACCCCCCCCCACCCCCCATTAATCACATTCTTGTCTGAGACGCTTTTGCCCCCTCGTGTTCCAGCCACGGTTCTTATGTGGGGGGTGGGGGGACGAGACCCATCATGCACCTCACCCTGGGTAACTTCCTCCTACCGGCTCCTCCCTTCATGCCAGTGACACGAGGGATGATCCTTGTGGAACTTTCAGTCTTCAGTCATCTGTGCAAAATCAACAGATTACCCCTAGGAAATACGATGTGTGGGAAAGAGTTCACCATTTCTCCACATCCGGCTCCCAGCCAGCAGGCTCCCTGTTGGCAGCTCACCGTATGCCCCCCACCCCTTGGCTACCCAGTGTGACTGCTGGGCCAGAGTGCCAGGCCTCAGCCAGCTCCCAGTGGGCTGTCGGCTGTATTCAGATCAGTGCCTGTCACTGAGGGGCAGTCATAGCAGGCAGGGACTTAATGTGGTCAGATCACTGATACTGCCTGCCCTCCCCCAGAGCGAAACAGACCAGTTTCACTTATGAAACCGTTTTCTGTTAGTACACACCTAATAGTGAGATTTTTTTTTTAACAAAATTACAAAGCCAGCCTGACCTGTCAGTGAACTGGCATTCATTTTATTTTGGTAACAGTACACTGCTGACCTGGCCATTCCTAAGTGACAAACCAGTGTATTCTCCTGAGGCTCAGGCAGTTTCTGCCTTTCAGTTGTCAGTCTGTGTGTGTTCAGGTACCTACCCATAGGTGTGCCCCGTCACCAGCACCTCCCTCTCGTGTTCGCTTTTGAGGGAGGTATTTTTTTCCTACTCAGTTTTGCAGATGTGCAGAGTAATCCTTAATTGTTGGGAATCTGAAAGGTTAGCGCTTGTCCTAGGACTTTTGAAGTAGTAGAAGGGGCAAGGAATGACCTTCTGGGCTTAAATGTGCTGCTCCCATAGCAGCTGCTACCCAGGTCCTTTTTACAGATGCTGAGTAGGTAACACAGCCACCCATGGAAGGAAAACCCACTTCCCTCCTCACCTGAGCTGTTGCAGCATTTTCTGTGACGTTACAGCCCGTGATGCCGATTCTGAGTACTCCTGTAACACACTGCCTGCACACTTTCTCGTGAGTTGCCTTGGTGTAAGAGATAATCAAAGACAACCTTTACTCAGATCTTCCGGTGTACCTGAGCCTTTTTAGAAGAACTCATTCCTCAGAGCCTCCCTGCCTGCGGACAGCACTTGCTCAGAGCCCTGGGTTAGCAGGGCCGCAGCCCGGGACCTTGCACTGTATCTCGCTCCTGCAGTCCTGTGGCCTTAGAGGAAAGGCCACTCCCACAGGCTTGTGAATTTAACTGTTATCAGTTTACTGAGAATTACCATTTTGATAAAGTGTATCAAATTGAAGAATTTTATCTCTAAACCTTTTTAAATTTACTGAAGTGAATGAGTGTAGAGGAATTTTTATTGAAGTACAATTGACATAACATTGTATTAGTTTCAGGTGTGCAACATAATGACTCACTATTTCATATATTGTGAAACGATCACTAACAATAAATCTAGTTAATATCCATCACCATACATGGTTACAAAAATTTTTTACTTGTGATGAGACTGTTGAACATCTACTCTCATAGCAGCTTTCATATATGATACAGTATTGTTAACTGTAGTCACCACGCTGGACAGTACATCCCCATGACTGTTTTATCACTGGAAGTTGTTTTTTTGCTATTGAGTTGTATGAGTTCTTTATATGTTTTGGATATTAACCCCTTATCAGATACATGATTTGGAAGTATTTCCTCCCATTCAGTAGTTTGTCTTTTCGTTTTTGTTGCTGGTTTCCTTTACTGTGCAGAAGCCTTTCGGTTTGATGTAATCCCACTTATTTTCTCATTTGTTGCCTTTGCTTTTGGTGTCAGATTGAAAGAAATCATTGCCAAGACCTTTGTCAAGGAGCTTACTCGCATGTGTTTTCTTATGGGAGTCCTATGGTTTCAGGCCTTACATTTACGTCTTTATTCTATTTTGAGTGAAGTGAAATTTTGTGTATGGATTAAGATGGGCTTTGGGGTCTGACCGATAGGGTCATCCCTGGTGCTGTCCCCATTTGCTGAGAGAGTTGGGGCAAGTTGATGAATATCCCTAAGCTGCTGTTTCCTCATCGTTACAATGGAGATGGTCCTCATTACTCCATAGAGCAGCGGTTCTCAACCTGTGGGTCGTGACCTCTTTGGGGGTCGAATGACCCTTTCACAGGGGTCGCCTAAGACCATTGGCAAACACGTATCAGATATTTACATTACGATTCATAGCAGTAGCACAATTACAGTTATGAAGTAGCAACGACAATAATTTTATGGGAGTCACCACAACTTGAGGAACTGTATTAAAGGGTCGCGGCATTAGGAAGGTTGAGAACCACTGCATTAGAGGTTTTGCATGAGGATTAAATGAGATGATACATGCTAAGAGCCCAGCAATGCTAAGTCCAGAATCAGTGGACATTATTCTTTGTGGTAGCAGTTTTACTCTATGCAGAAGTCCTGTCAGTTCTTGCCTGTCCCCCCTGCCTTACACATGAGGAAACTGAGGCTCGGGGAGGTCATGTGTCACATGGCAGTTTTTGATTAACTACTCATGATGGGATAGAACTGACTCTTGTTTTTGTAGGTTAGGGGTTGCTGAATTTGACCATCCAAGCTGCCTTTGATAATTTCCTTCAAAAAGAATGTTATGTTTGCACCTGCAACAGGAGGCAAACATAGCAGATATGTGCAGGATAAAGGAGCCTTCTGCAAAGTGGAAAAAAGTTGAGCTTTAATAAATAGTGACATATAACTAAATGCAAACACAGAGCTTTTAAAATTGAATTATGTTATAAACGAATTCAAAGTCTGTTTCAGGTCATTCAGGTTACTGACTGAGAGCCAGTGTTAAGTCATACTGCAGGACTGCAATTCCCTTCGACAGCACGGGTTCGAACTGCGCAGGTCCACCTAATAATACACAGGGTTTTTTCAGTGAACATTGTAAATGCATTTTCTCTTCCTTGTGATTTTCTTAATAACATTTTCTTTTCTTTATCTCTATTTCTCTAGCTTCTAAGAATATAGTTTACAATACATACATCATACAAAATATATGTTAATCAACTGTTCATGTTATTAGTAAGGCTTCTGGTCAATAGTAGGCTATTAGTGGTTAAATTTTGAAGGAGTCAGAAGTTTTATGTGGGTTTTCAGCTGCACAGGGGTTGGTGCCACTAACCCCCACATTGTTTAAGGATCATCTGTACACAGGAAATTAGACACTAAGGAATATTTTGAGGGGGAACCCTAAATGTTAAGTATGTTAGGCAATGTGCAGTTATAATTTTCTGTTTGCAGCTGTTCACAGGCTCAGCCCCGTTTTCTCTCTGAAAGGGAATACTGGGAGGGAGGGAAGCCTGTTTATGGAATTCTAGGTAATTGGTGTGCTAGCAGGGAGTGCTCACGTCTCCCTGGCTGTGGGTGGGTTGGGGACATCTGAAAAGGCCTTTCTTGCTGAGACTTGTGACTCAGGAAGCCTCCCCCTTTCCCTCTGCGTGCAGTCCTAGCACCGGGCTGAGCTCACTGTTGAGTAATTACCTGCCTGCCTGTCTCCCGCCCCAGCGCTGTGGGTGAGCCAGCCGAGTGCCACACTTAGCTGCCTCTCTGGCTCCAGCTGGTTGTCTGGCAAAGGGAAAGCACTCCATAAATGTAGCAAGGACCCGGGCTCCTCCATTTTAATTGGGGTGTAGCTCAGTGTCAGTTGCCTGTTAATTCTGCAGTCTGTTTTGTTAGAAATGACTTATATCATCCTGGTAATAGTTTTGCTAATGCAGAATTTCATTCCTAGCCTTTCAAGGTATGAAAGGATCATAATTGAATTTGATAAGAAACACAGCTGGGTTTTTTTCTCTCATAGTTTGTGTTTATTTTGTGTATTTCTGCGTATTGTATAACTTGAAAAGAATGGTGCTGATTCTGTTCTCAACACGGAACCGTTGATGGGTCAGCGTGGTGTTCTGGGCTGTTTACTGAGGTAAACAGAAAATCAGGTGTCAGCGAGGCCCCTTGGTTGAGAAGACCTGCAGGCAGCTCCAGGTGACCAGTTAGCCCTGGAAACGACAAGTGCCGCTTGCAATACGTGGGACTGTGTGCTTGCACTCCTTACTTTTATCTGTTGAGCGTGTTCTGGGTCCTGAGTAGAAAATGTTCCACAACCCAAGAAGTAAAAAGTAAATGTTAGGCCTGTGCTGGGGCTCTCTGATTCGGAGACGCTCCAGGGGACCCACAGGGTGGGCGAGGCCTTCCCAGCGAGTATTTGAATATTGGGCAGGTAGTCAGCTCCGGGAGGCAGGCTCACGCTGGGCCTGCAGCTAAGCGGGCCTGGCCGCCTTCTCATTTGTGTCACAGCAGGTGCTTCTCCTCTGACTTGGGCTTACACTAGACTCGCCCTCGGAGGTGGAAACGACACCGCCTCACTCTGTTGTTTTGTTTCCTTTTTTTAGATGTACGTGACTTTATATTCTGAGTGAGCATCCAGTCTTAGTAAAAGTGTCTTAATCTAGATCTCAATGTGGTTGAAGTGAATCACTGAAAGCAGCATGGAATTCTGGACCCGTTTTTTTGGAGCCTGAATCTTAGCTTTGCAGAGAAGTCACAGGAAAGTGTTAGATAAAACTTTTGTGTGTGTGTTGTCTTAGATGCAAAATGCTCCCTGGCTGATGAGCAATATGAAGGTTTCCATGGATATTATGAGGACAAGTTACATAAAATTCTTTAGCTGCTTTGAGCTTCTAAAGAACAAACATTGCCTGAAATCTCGTTGACCTCCCATAGATGATTCATACCTTCCATACTGTATCATCTTCCCAATGACCATGTCTTTGAAAAACTGAAATGCAGCCAAATGGACAGTGTTCTTAAGGTGTCAAGGATGCTCCAACAATAATTTTTAAAACACCAAAGTCTCCCTCTTCCCTTTTAACTGGGAAGTGAAAGTTCAGTTAATTTTAACATGACTGATTTTTCTGTACAGAGTACACCATCTTCATTTTTGTGTTCTCTCAGACATTCATTCTTTACTTTCCTCAACTTCTGTGATACAATTTTAAAACAGTAACCATGGTCAACACTAGCTGCCAATGGAATAACAGTAAAACCCAATCTGTGACTCCTTCTGCTTGCTGTGTCTCTTCTCCGCTTTGGTCAATTCAAGCACCTGAGCATGACCCTTTGGGTAGGGCTGGCACTGGAGATACTAAAGACTGCAGCACAGTGTGGCACAGGGCTGAGACGGGGGTGACTGAGAGGTAGGGTGGGGAGCAGGAGCGCCAGGGATGAGGCAGGACAAGCTTCCTCGGGGAGGTCACCTCAGCTGCAGCGTGCACATTGACGTCAGTGCTTGTGTCAACCTCTGTGCCACCACACTGAGCGAGCGGTAGCGGCTGGCTTGCGCCTCCTGCTGCTACCAGTGAGAAGGTTGGGGAGCTCTCCCTGAGGGCCTCTCAGCTAACTACAGGAGCACCGAGCGCGAGCTCTCTGGTTGAGACAGACCTTTAGAAAAACTAGGCAAGGACTCTATTGAAGGTCAGTCCGAGGTGTCATCGAGGGAGGGCTCCTGCCAGTGTCCTTCAGCAAGTCCTGGTTGGTACATAAGAGCTTTATTAAGAGCTGCTCTTCCCTAGCACCGGGGGCTTGTAATGTGGGGAGAGGAGAGAGAAGAGCGTTCCCTTTGTCCACAAGTTTGTGGTTTAGATTAAATGCAAAATGCAGAAATGTGGTATGATTTGAAAGCAAGATATTTGTGCGTGCAAAGATGATGACTGGAAATGGAATTCGGAAGGGAATATGAAGAACTTTGCTGTTAGAGAGAGGAGGAGGAATACGTATCTATTTGGATTAAGGTATCATACATGTCCATTCAGCAGAAAATGGAAACTACGTCCTGATCCATGTGACAGGTCTTTTTTCTTGGGTGGTGAAAAGTTAAGTTTTACAGGATATTGCACTTAGGAATGGGCACATTGTATTAGCTTAGTACTTGACCAGATAGAATCCAGTGTACCAGAATATTAGAGCTAGAAGGATGCTTAGGCCAACTCGATTGTTCAGACAGAATGAAGACGCAGGGTGCTAACACCCAGACTGGAACTCTGACTCCCTGTGGTCAGCTGAGGTGGGTGTCTGTTCTACTCACTGAGGTGGACGCCTGCGTGGGGAGTTGGCTTGTCAGAGGAGGAGCTAAGGGCCATGTTTCCCTTGGTGACCAGCAAGCTTGACTACAGATCAAAAGTGGTGGTGGCAGTGTATTTGAAGCCCTGCCCTTTCCTGACCAAATGCTCCATGTGCTGGTCTAAGGGGTAGGAGTTTTAAAGAACAGGATATTGAGAATCCTGCTGCTACATTAACTGCTTTGAGAATGGAAGAGGAGCATTTTGAAAATTAATATAGTAGATTATATGTAAATGATGATGAAAGCACACATCTGGTTGGCAAGATTATAATATTTAAAAATATAAAATTTTCATCAAAATAGCCAAGTTATTTTAATAATTGAATTTCCCTTTAGCCAATCTAGTGGAGGTTTAGCAGTAGGTAGATGTTTAATGCTTAAGAGCTTATGATTAGCCCTTTTTTTTTTTTTAAAGTCCATAACATCACTGACGTCAAGAGCACATTTAATTTCCATTTGTAGTCTTTGGAGCTGGATGGTGTGACATGGAGGTCCTCCAGTTCTGATCCAGTAAACCCCCAGTTAGAGCCGTTGCTTCCAGGCACCCCTTCAGTTGGCTGTCAGGCCTCTGCTTAAACGCGTTCCAGCGTTCAGGTTCCTTTGGAAGACAGCCCTTCCACTGGTAGCCGGCACGCCTCCATAGGACGTTCTCGCTCATAGTAAACATCGGGCTTCTTAGTAATTTGTGCTTGTCTGCTAGTGCTGCCCCAAGATTTTTCTCTGGTTTTCTCAGAACATTCTTCATACTTCATTTTAGATTATCAAACATTCTAGACTATAAATTTCAAATTTTAAAAATATGAGCATCCCTCACAAATACAGTAGTGTTCCCAGGATGAGTAAATGTTGCCAACAAAAGGATCATCAGATGATTCTGCCCTCCTTTACTTTTTAAGTAGGAACGGAAGTGCCTCGTTCCCGACTTGGGCGCTGCCTCTTACCAACTGGGTACTTTGGGCTCATCACCCTCTCTGAGCCTCAGTTTCCTTTTCTGTAAAGTGAAGGTGGTAGTGCCTGCTCCAGGTACCAGGTGTGGGATACTTTTAAGAATTGGATCCTTCTGTAGTCTATCCATTTCTTTACAGGTATACAAGGGCTGTCCAGAAAGTACCCAGCCATGTAATATGAAAATTAGAGGCTTTGATGGATGGATTTTTTTTGTGGACAGCCCTTGGAGGAGGTTAACTCCTGTGTTTTAGAATGGAACATTTTTAATCATAAATATAATGATGTAGCAGGGGCTTAGATAACAAGATGTGATGATAAACATTGATGATACTCGGGTCAACAACTTAACTTATGCTTTTCCCTGCTTATTATAGAGTCAGGGAACAGATTTTAAGAAATTCAAGAATATATACAATGTATGACTTCTATTGTGGAAGCCAACAGATTTGTTTGCTTAAATTAACACTATATACCTCTTGATTTGAGTTGGGACCCCCCACTATAAATTAGAATCAAATCTAAATGCAAAGGGGGAGGTATCATTTGCTAATTATTTATGGGGTTTTGATGCTTTTTATTCAGAATACTTTATCTTCTGTTTTGAAGTTCTTCTGGTTCTCCTCTGTGGGTACTTCGGGCCATCTGCTTTATTTGCAGCTGTGTTGGCACCTGAGTTCTCTTGTTGGCTTTCTGAAGAACCCTTCCTGGTCCTGGAAGCCTTCAACAGTGGGTGGGCTGAAGTGGGTGGCAGACACCTCAGTCCAGAGCAGGTTGGGAACACGGAGTTGAGAAGGTGGCAGACAGGGAGAGAAGTGCCGCGTGCCAGCTAGGTCAGTGCACGTAGGAGAGCTGCCCCTGATGAGAAAAGCGAAGCGAGCCGGTGCCCTCACTGCTGCCGGGGAGTGGGCGCCGTGCCTTTCTCTTCCTTCCCCTCTCCCCTTTCCCTTTCCAGATCAATTCGGGCGCGTCCGATCTGGGCCCAGCACACCTTTGCCCCACGTAGATTCTTACAACAGTAGGAGATGTTTTTGTGACTTTTTCTTTTTAGCTCTTCAGCTATCACCAGTTTTAGTGTATTTTGTGTGTGGCCCAAGACATTTCTTCCAGTGTGGTCCAGGGAAGCCACAAGGTTGGACACCACGGAATCACTGAGTCCATTTTTAAAAAACATATTCTTTGTCTCACAAGTTAGTTGGAACTATACTACTTACTTGAGAAATTAATTCCAAGGTATGCAATGGAGCTTTTTCACAATTACGGGATTTTGGGGGGCAAGAAATAAATATGAGTAAAAGGAAATAGTACTAGTGTTTTCATTGAAATTGGTGTACATGACGGTTTTGAGCTTTTTGAATATGTATGAATCACATTTTCTCTATATGGTAGCCACTGTTTCTTAAAACTCTTTTCTGTTTTTGATAAAACTCTTACATTCTCCTTTAATATTGTTTGAAATTTGAAAGGAAATGACTAAATATCGATTAAAGCATGTGTATTACACTTCAACAAATTTTAAAAAGGCAAATCAAAACAATTATACTTAATATGCTTTTTGAAATCCCACACATCCTTGCCACCCTGCCCCCGAATCTTAGATGCTATATGACTCCCGCCCCTCTTTGAGACGCCCTTCCTGGCGCGTTACCTTGTAGGTGAGTGCGTAGGTGAGTGCGTTCTTACCGACATACAGGCTTCAGCCTCAGACAGAATGCTACTCTCTCAATAGGAACGACTACTCTGAATGTAGAATGTGTCACAGCGGGACACATAGCCTCCCTGTTGGAAGGCACCATTGGGCCTGACTTAATATTTATGAAATTTACACCAAGGAAACAGGGTATTAGTTTTCCTTTATTTAATCTGAGAGAAGTACAGGGACCAACTAAAAAAAGCTGGAACTTGAATACACAAGTGCTAGGTGGTCTCAGATGGTACTGTCAGCCATTCTGACAGGTGCAGAGTTGTCTCACTGTGAATATTATAAATTCAGCCTGTGATTTGTGCTTGTAGTGTAGTAATTTATCTTTCCTAACCTACTGAATACCTCATTTCCACTATTTTACATTAAGACAGGCACTGAACAAAAGTGTCAGTATTTAAAAACAGCTGTTTTAAAAACAAGAGGTACACTTTATAGAAATAGGCTTAAAAGAGGTACACAAGTGGGAAATGGTTGGGAACCACTGGCCTAGAACCATTGTTTCACTAGTAGTTTCAAGATGGTGATAGCCTAATTTTGTCACTCCTTCTTTATTGATTAACTGGAATACTTACACCAAAAAAGACTTTGCCTCATCAACTATTTGATGGTTATGGAGTACTATTTGTGGATAATGGCAGGATAAATGTGGGGTACTTTTACCCCTTTGCTTACCAATTTTCGGAGTAGTAAGTTCTATACCATTCTTCAAAGGTTAATGTGAAGATTTTATTTTTTAGGATCATCACGGATTTTAGCATACCTGGATGAGTTGCACTCATTCTTGTTGATGCTCCAATTGTTCCATCCTTGGCCAGTGGAATCCCCTTCTGGCCAGGTCTAGAGGCCTTTTGGTATCTGCCTTGCCTTCTGGCCTGCCAGGATGTCCCAGACTCATCTTATAACATGTTGATTTTTTACATTAAAAGCTATATACTTACCCTAGTGGCCCAGGACACCCTGTTGTTGGTTTCTCACGCCGTTTTCCAATAAAAAGGAACCAGGGCTCTGTGGAGAAATGTCTTAATTCAAGGACTAGAGCAGAAAATATACATGATGATCCTGGAGCATCTTATAGTGTCAGAGAGGAAGGTCATACTCAAAAACCAAAACAAATGTAGTGAGTGGGGCATGTGGTATGTCAGACACCAGGAGCCATCGGCAAGAGCTCTCAATGGTCAAAGATGGAGAATAACTGTGCTACTATTGGGTTATGTCAAACTATAAATTACTCATGTGTCTGTATGATAAAATAAGTATATGAGGGCTGTCCAGAAAAACCCCGCCGTAAACGCCTCTATTTTTCTTATTACATGTCTGGATACTTTCCAGACAGCCGTTGTATCAATGGAGGAGACAAGGCAAACCTCACTGGCAGAAGGGCTGTAAATAATTTATGTAGATACTCCTCCTTAAGGAGGTGGAGCACAGTTCTTCATTCTCTGAGTGCAGGCTGCTGGTAGTCACTTCTGAAGAATACAGTGTGAAGAGGGGGAAGGAGGAGTCACTTTGCAGCCAAGAAACCAGACAAATGCCACTTGAGCCTCAGTGGTAAGTCCTGTCGAAAGTACATCCCATTGATAGGATATGATGAGAAGGGCACTTCACCTCTGGGCTTGTTTGTTCTCCCAAAACCCCTGACTCCAGCTTGTCGTGAGGCAGAGATCAGAGGAATCCCCTCAAAGAGAGTCAGCAGAATGCCTCAGAGCCCTCAAAGCTGTTAAAGTCACCAAAAACCAGGACAGACAGAAAGACCGTCATAGTCAGGAGCAGCCTAAGGACACGTGATGACTAGCTAGTATTCTAGATGGGACCCTGGAACAGAAAAAGGATATTGGATTAAAACTAAGGATATCTGCATGAGGGATGGACTTCAGTCAATAATCATGTACCCATATTGGCTAATTAATTATGACAAACACACCATACTAATGTTAGATGTTAATAACAGGGGACTAGGTGTGGGGCATATGGGACCTGTGGGTTAAAACTCTTCTAAAACTTAAAGTTTATAGAAATCTAAAAAGTTGTTGAGCCTTTGACAAGGACTCCAAGAGCTAATGTTTACATAGTGCGTCAGTGTCTTCTAACACATTTATAGTTCCTCTCTGAGTTTCTCCTCCACTTCCTGCTGAGGCAAGGGAGTTATTTTTTTTTTTTTTATGAGCATTAAGCTCATATTCTAAAAAACATGTTAGGGTCTAGTACCACTGTTAAAACATAGAATTGAGTGGTAAAGATCAAGCAAAGAGTAATGTCTTTTGCACTGGCTGAGTTTTTCATCTGATTATTGCTTTGCCACCACAAGGGGATACTGCCAGCCCTGGGTGCAGCACTGTGTCTGTCCCTGTCTGTTCAGGACCCTCACACAGCTGATGGGCCCTAGGGGCAGGGAGGGAAGTCTGCTTTGCTAGCCTTGACTCAAGTGACAAATGGTGTCATTAACAGGGGTGGAGAGCACTGGGGAGGAACAGACTTAGGGAGGAGTGGACCTGGGAACTGTTAGGGGTGTGCCAAGTTCGTTTTGTGTGCTAGGCATCCAAGTAGAGGCTGGATAGACTGAAGGTAAGAATTTGGAAATCCTGGATGTTCAGAGGGTTAAAGACTGGATTTAAAGATGAGACTAGATCAGATCCCTAGGTAGTCTGTGTAGACTGAGGAGGGAAGAACTGAGCCCTGGAGCTCTGCCACACCTCCAGGATGGAGAGGAAGATTTAGCAAAGTCAAGCCTGAGGGCTGTTGGAAGCCACACGGAGTGGATGCTGTGACTGCTGGCTCCTAAGACTCACAACTGCCACCTGGCCCCCTTTCCCCCTCCCAACCCCATCCCTGCCAAGCAGTCAGCAGCCTGTGATGGACATGACACACAGAGGGCTGCCGCCCCTTGCCTCAGAGTAGGACCAGCTGTGGCTTGTTTAACCCAGCGGAGCTCCCTGTGGGGTCAGACTGTGTAAGCTGGTCTCCAGCAGACACATCCCTCCTTCCTTCATTCCCCGGCCCTGTCCCACGTCCCTCACAGCTTTCTCCCGAGAGCAGCCCTGCATGCCCAAGAGTCCCCGCCGCAGCCCCTGCCCTTAGGGAACCTCGCTGAGGCCCCGGGTAGAAGGCGATATCGAGGGGCGAGGAAAGCGCCTCAGTAGTGGTTAGATGTTACTCTCCCTCTTCCCACAACAGGGCCTCCCCTCCCAGGCCACATCGCACTCGCTCAGTGTATGTGCTCTTCCCCCACTTCCCCCACCTGGAAATCTCTTCCTTTCCCCTGCTCTGCCCAATCTGCCACGGAGCCTGTTGGCTGTGTCAGAAAGGAGGCCACCTCTACGGAGGTGTGCAGGGGAGTGATGAGGCGGTGAGGGGAGGACTAGAAGGCCCAAGGAGGGCTTGGGTGACACAGAGGAGGAAGCCGTTAGTTCTGTCTAGGAGAGTTGGAGACGGTTTCGTGGAGGAAGTAACATTTAAACCCCGAACCAACTCCCAGGTCACCTCAAGGCCCACGTTGGAGTGGCCCCAGGTCCCTGCTGTAGCTCTCGGCTCAGCTCTTCGGTTTCACAGCCTCTTTTCAGACGGATCTTAAGGTTCAGGGGGCCTCTCTGCGGCCTCAGGGCTGGAGAGTACTCCAGGCACACTGCCCTGCAGAATTCACCTTTGAATCCAAAGCAAGTTCGCAAAAAGCAGTGACAAGGAAGGCTTTGGGATCTATGTGATTTTACCCTAATGTGGCCAAATGTCTTGGTCAACCATAACCAACCACCTTACACGTTGGTCCCCTCCTCTGGGACCCCACACTGCAGTACGTTCTTCTCAAAGACACGTCTGTGCCTTCTGTATTTTCGACCCGCGGAGGATGTCACGTTGACTGTGTTGCAGGTGCCTTGTAATGACTAGGGGGCACACAAGACTCTGACGTCTTCTTGGAGGAAACCACGAAGGGAGGCATAGTGGGTGGCGTGTGGTGTGGAACTGAGTGATCATTTACCTCAAGCATGGTGCCCAAGAACTGAGGAGGAAAAGCCTTGGTATGTCTTATCAGACATTCCGAACTGGATAGACTCTTAAAGTCTATGAAGATAAAACTGAGAAGCAAAATATGAAATAGTTTTATACCCGTTAGTTTGGAAAAAATTGAAAAGTCTGGCAGTGTTGAGTATAGCGTGGATATAGGCGAAGGTCAGCTGCTGATGGCTGTGAACTGTTCCAGTCACTTAGGAAAAATAACCTAGCGAAGTCATTTCAGCTTCAAACTGGCTAAAGCCAGTGACCCCTGGCTACACCAAGAGCATGTATGTGAGAGTAAGTGGAAGGCGATGATGGAGAAAACATACTTCATTATGGTAAGGTGCTGTGTAACCTCAAAAACTAGTGTTTGTGGTTGAAAATATGTTGCAGTAAGATTTCCAGTCATGAGATGGCAACTCAGATGGAATGGAAAAGGATGGAAGTTAGAATCACAGGGAAGTGTTTCACTGGATGTTTAGGTGTGCACAATACAGTGGCTGTACAGGGTCAGGAGATGAAGGTATTAACTGTTGGGTTTCTTACAGATTGGATTTTTAGTGTAGTTATTCAGAGCATTTTATATGTCGCTGTAATGAAGGACTTTTTTTTTTTTTTTTTTTTTTTTTTGCTTTTTGCTTTTTGGTATGTGGGTAGCTCCCTGACTGGGAATCGAACCCAGGCCGCAGTGCCGACAGCGCCAGCGCCGAAGTCTTAAGCCACTACACCACCAGGGAACTCCCTGTAATGAAGGACTTTTGCTGGCCCTTAGCAGATGAGAAGGCTGGGAATGGTCATTTTCCATTCCCGTCAGGAGCCTTGGTAGAGTTCTTTAATCCCACCTCAGTCCTGGCTGATCATATGAACTCCATCCAGTAAGAAGGTTTGGAAATCATCAGGAAGGAATGTAGCTCTCAGTCTCCTGGGACATGTCCTAGGGAACCTGGGACTGAGAAAGTCACCTCCCAAAACATTCTGGTTCAGAACCATTTGGAGGCACCATGGGCCCTGGGTTCCAGGGCTCTGACCATCGACCTGTGTTTTCTAGGGCTTTTATGTTCTCTGGACCATTTCTTTCTAGGAGCTCCTACTAACAAATTGAATTGAATGAATGAATGAGGACTGAATTTCTGAGCATTTAAATGAGACAAATAAATTGAATTACATGGAAATAAAAGCTGGAAGTTTTTCTCAAATATAATGTTTCAGAGGGCTGAGGAAGAGAAACTCCTACAACTCAGTAGTAACAAGGATAAATAACCCAGTTAAAAAGGGACAAAAGATCTGAATAGACATTTCTCCAAAAAAGATATACAGATAACCCCCAGAAAGCACTTAGAAAGATGCTCGGCACCATTAGCTATCAAGGAAATGCAAATCAAAACCACTTCACCCCCGCTAGGATGGCTGCAATAAAAAAGACAGGAAATAGTAAGTGTTAGTGAAGAGGTGGAGAAATTGGAAGCTTCATATATTGCTGCTGGGAATGAAACACGGTGCAGCCACTTTGGAAAACCATCTGGCAATTCCTTTAATGGTTAAACATGGAATTACCATTTGACCCAGCAGCTCCACTCCTAGGCACACAAGGAAAACGAAAACGTATGTTCATACAAAAGCCTGCACACAGATGTTCATAGCAGTATTATTTATAATAGCCAAAAGATGAAAAGATTCTAAAATTTAATTTGATGGTTGCACAGCTCTGTAAGTATACTAAAAATTATTGAATAGTACCTTTTAAATAGGTGGATAGTATCGTATGTGAGTTTTGTCTCAATAAAGCTGTTACTACCTACCCCCCCCCCCAAGAAAAACCTTATTTGAATGGATGCTAACATCATACTGTCGAGAGAGAGACAATAGTGTACAATTCTACAGAAATATGGTTAGTTGTCCTTCAGGAATAGTTCAATTTAGGAAGGTTTGTGGAGCGCCTGTTGTGTGCCTGGCGTGGTGCTGGAGTCCCGGGAACACAAAAGCAAAGGAGGTGTCAGGCTGATGAGGAACACAGTGCAGGGTCTTAGTGCCTGTGCCACAGCTGGTCATAGTAGGAGGGAGTAGGTGGGCCGTCAGGGAAGCCATCACCACCGGGTGCCCAGGGGCCTAGGGGTGTTCCAGGCCAAAGATGCCAGGAAGAGTGTGGGGCTGTTGATGTTTAAGGTACAGAGTTGGCTGGGTAGGGAGTGCAGGTACAGGGGGTTCAGTATGGAAACCATTTGTCTGATACTGCAGAAGAGGAAACTGTACACGTAAACACTGTGCTGCGCTCGGCTTAGGTTCTAGAAGTCCTCACTCACATAAATGATACAGAGCTCTCGCTGACTGAACGTTGGCTGTGCCTGGCACTGTTCTCAGGGCCTTTCTCATATACCTCACAAATCTGGAGGGATGTGCTGAAGGCCGAGTGGGGGCCGCATGGCTAGCAAGTGCACGGCCAGGACCCAGGCCCAGAGCCCGCACTCCTGCCATGCACCTCACAGGACCGGGACCTCCCTTCTGGTGGGCACCAGTCCGCTTTTCTTCCAGCCTCTATTTTAAGATGCTCTTGGTTCTTTATTTAAATGACTAAATGTATCTAAAATTAAATGGGCACTCATTTTTATTTTTCATGTACAATCGAGGTTATTGCTGTTTCACTTAATAAATTACAGCATAAGAACTGAGTGGTAATAATCATTTACAGCAATTTCTTACATGAGCTATTTGTAGTTAGCATTCATTCCAATTTCATTCTTCTTAGCTTGAGGGAAATATTTCTGAATATTGATGATACTGGTCATTCCACCGAGGTGGTTTCCTGTACATTGCTACAAAACATAAATTAGATTCGTATTTATCAACACTGTCTGAAGTGTTCTTGCCTGAAAAGGGAACACCCTTGAGTTGGGTAAACTGGCTGTTTTGTACTCCCTAAAAATAGTTCTAGATGTTAGAAGTGAAATGATTTATTTAGGGCATTCGGTCACAGCCCAAATAGGCTTTTACAAGGCCTGCCCTATATATGTAGTGTAGATTTCCCTATTTTTACTAGTCCTCAGTAAGTTCTTATAACAATAACTATAAAATAATAGAACATCTTACATTAAGGAGGGTAACAGGCTGGCTTTTTTTTTTTTTTTTTTGAATAATCAAAGACCCAGGTCAAAGCTTAGCTCCTCCTCTGTCTTAGTAGAAGAACATACATTTCATCTAACCCCCAAAATGTTAAGGTTCTTCTGTGCCCAGTGTAAACCCAAGCCCCATTTTCCTTTAAAAGAGAAGGAAAGTTCTGCCTTAGAATGCCTGGGCAGATGCTGCGCACCCTGCCACATCATTTGGGCGACTGAGAACACAGCTGGCCTGCTGGGTGGTAAGTCCTCACCACTCTGGTATGTCCTGACGTTGCCGGATAGCTTGCACGGAATCTGAGAAGAGGAATTAAGCTGCCGGGAGATACGCGGGCGCCCCGCGCCCGAGACGAGAGCGGAAATGGGGACACTCAGCCAGCGAGACGGCACCAGCAGTCTGGCTTTATTTTTAAACCAGGAGTCATCGGAAAGATTTCTTGTCTAATCTAGGGGAACTACGCACCCTGGTTACAGCTCCCAGCACAGAGGTGTGAGTAGGGACTGATTTCCAAACTCTGCTGCATCTCCATGGATTGGGAATTGTGAAAAGATGAGATTGAGTTTGTGAACTTTGTGTTTATCCAACAGCTACCACTGTGTTCTCGTAAGACCAAGAAACCTTTAACGTTAGAAATGACTTGGAAACACTTTTGACCGCTGCCCTTTTGTGTTTGTGTCATGCTGTCACCATGCCAGCTGTTTTTGTGAGGAAGGGGGGCTTAATTATTGATGTGAGCTACATATGTAGCCGGTATGTGGCAATGGATGTTAAAGCAAAAAAGTGGAAATGTGGAAAGAGTGACTAACCTCTGCACTCTCAGATGTGACACCTGGTCAGCAAATACTGTTTTCTAAGGAAGGTCAGACTCTGCTAACTTAAGGAAATAATTCACAAACTGGTCAGCAGTGAGTATCATGTCACTGGTCACATTCCGCCCTCTGGCAGCTATTCTGGAGTCCATCAGTGACTGTCCATCAGGGTGTGCACGGCAGGTGGTGGCCTTAGGGCCCCAATGGGAGCTACCCGCACTTGTGTGGATTGTGGGGCTTGGGCCAAATCATCATCTGGAAGAAGTTTATGAACTTGGCTTTTGTTGACCATTTGGAAATTCCACATTCAATGTATTCAAAGGCTTTTGTTGTTAGGTTGGTTTTACTATTTAAAAAATTAATCAGTAATTTAAACAGAATTGTGTAGACTTAAGAACATGAATCTGGATTTGTCGCCCTCGCCCACCTGTGTCCAGGGCCCTCCTGGTATTTTCACAACCCTGCGATTGCAGCTAGTGACCTGAACTCCATGGGGACAAAGACTTAACATCTGTTCTTAGCACCTACGAGCTTATAATAGGCCATGACTATTAGCTGTTGTTAAAATGCCTCTGGGAGTTGAAAATAACCTGCTTGAAATAGTTTTCAATAACCTTTTATACTTCAGAGATGTAACTGATTAAGGATCATAATTTCTAATTATATGAGGACTGTCGGGAAAAAAATCCAGCCATGAAGGTATGTTTTTCATATCATGTGGCTGGATAATAGCCCTCTATGTTAGTATTAGGCAGAACATATTAAAAATTGCTGTTTGTCTGTATTCAGGGACAAGCGTGCGTCTGTCCCTTACCTCAAGCAGCACAGCTCAGTGGGGAGGGTGCATGTACATGACACTTACAGGGGCTGATGTCAACCTGCACCTGCAGGCTTGTGACCAGAGCAAGGCTGGTGGTCTCAGCTGAGGGATAACGCAGGACAGGGCCCTTGGGAGCAGTTGGTGGTGTCATCTGTGCAAGGAGCCTTTAGCAAGTGAGCCACCAACTAGGTGGATTTGACTAGTGATTGCCATGTCTCAAGATTGTAGCCTCACAGCTCTCTTCGGTTTTTGCAGAGTTTTACCGAAGATCTACACTATCCTCACATTGTAAGTAGGTAAAAATTTCCTCTTGGGAAATCTGAGGGTTTGATTATGCACCTTCCAGGTAATGCTGATACTGCCACGCGTGGCACATTGAGGCTAGGGGTCACTCTGCCTCTCTGGTGCCTTGAAAACAAATGTGAAACCCTAAACTCAATGTGCCCATGGTACAACTTTGAGAAGTGACGGGGCTTCTGCTTTGATCTGTGTTTTGGACATAGGTGGGGGTGAGAGGAGCAGCCTGGGCATTTTGGAGGTCCTTACCATCTGTCATTGTCCCTGATCCAGCTGACCCGTAAACAACATGGGTTTGAATTGCACATGTCTACTTTATGTGCAGATTTCTTTCAATAAATATGTAGTCAGCTCTCTGTATCCCCAGGTTTTGTACCCACAGATTCAACCAACCACAGATGTGGAGGGCCAGCGGTATGCACTGATGTACACCATGTTATACATGGATTTGAGCATCCGCAGATTTTCATATGCACCAAGGGTCCTGGAACCAGTCCCCCATGGATACTGAGGGACGTCTCTAGTTAAGGTTTTGGGGAGTCAGAAGTTATAAGTGGGTAAATTTTTTTTTACTGTGCAGGGATTCAGTGCCCCTCACCCCAGCATTGTTCAGGGGTCAGCTGTATAAGTTAGAATTTGGAGACCATTTACACGGGTGCCACATGTTCATGAGGATTATTATCTTATTTGACAGGAAGTCCTAGGGAGAGACAGGGATTCATAAGTTCTTTCTTAACGAATCGCAGGCATGCTCTTGCTGGTTGATGTCAGTCCTAGTCTGATGGACACTTACAAGTAATGACCACATGTATGTGGATGCTCTGGCTCCCAGCTGGACTCTTCCCAAGACAGTCTTGGTCTTCTCCAACTCCCATTGGTCCCAGCATCACACAGCACAAACCAAATGAGGACGAGCTGAATGTCTGATGGGAAGAAGTAATTTGCCATTAACACCAGCATGGCCCGCCCAGTCAGGTGACACTTGGGAACATTCACCACAGCAAACGTGGCGTGTTGGTTTCCTGGCTCCTGGGCTCCTGGGGTCACTCCGTAGCGTTGTGTCCTTTCAGGTATTACTGGGCTCTGTGAGGACTGTCCTTAGGCATTTACATAATGCCACAAACCACCTGCAAGACTAGTAGGTGCACCTTTTAGATGAGGGAGTGATAGTTGAGAAGGATGGACATGATTATCCAGGGTCAGAATTTCTCACATTTATGATTCAGTTTTTATACTCACACATTTTGAAACCTATAATTTCTTTGTTTCCTCTGTGATACATTCTAATAACTTTTAGATATTTCAAATGTGTACGTTTTCCAAGTTGGCCATGTTTCGATGCTGAGCTGTTCGGAAAGAAGAGTGTGGAAAAAATTGAAAATTTCACGTTAGGACAAAAGTGAAATGAAATAGGCCCCATCCTTTCCTCTTTCTGGGCTAAATAAATAATATCCTGATTCAAATACACAGTAGGTTTTGTGAAAATTGTTTTCCCATCACACAGAACCGTCAGATGAGAGCTCCTTGCACTTGTGATCAGGGCAGGGTACAGATGGCTCTGGGCCCTCTCTCTGTTTCTGTGACTGGGCCTTTTCGTGTGAGTTCTTCGTTTGCCCAGGTCTGTGGGTCTGATTCCCCGAGACGCTGCTGTGTGTGGGCTCTGCTCCGCCCCCTCCACAAGTCCCCACGTCCTCCCCCGACTCTTTCCCTTTGGCCATGCGTTCGTTCTGCTTCGTTCTGAAGCTTGCTCTCTGTGGACCCGCGCCATCCCGGCCCCTTCCCTGTGGTAAACATCTTCCTGGTGGTTTTCCAGGTGGTGCTGGTGAGGTGGAATGAGCCCTACCAGAAGCTGGCCACGTGTGACGCCGACGGAGGGATTTTCGTGTGGATTCAGTACGAGGGGAGATGGTCCGTGGAGCTGGTCAATGACCGAGGGGCTCAGGTGAGTGGGCGGCACCCTCCTGCCGTGACAGACCGGGCGTTCCAGGGCAGAGGGGGACCCTTCCAGAAGCAGGTGGAGTAGAAGTCAGTGGACGGAGAGCCCTGCTGTTCCTCACGGTGTACCAGGAAGGTCCTGCTGCCTTCTCCACTGGGCTGCTGTTGTGAGAACTCTCCAGGTCTTCAGCTTTAATTAAATCTGGGGAACCATTTTTACCATGCAGTGTGGCGATTACATGTTAAATTTGGATCCTCCGAAGTGCTTCTGGCATGGCACTGTTTTGCTCCCTTTCCAAAGGTATTTTCCCCGTGTTGTCATCTTCCTGGTTCTCTCCGCACGACTCTTTCTCACAACCCACTTGCCGAGCTGAGCTTTTAACACTTTCTCCCAGCAGGTTTCACTTAGGGCGGCCACCTGTTGTCGTCCCTCAGCTCCTCCTTTCTGACACAGATTTGTCTCTGGCTGAGGAGAACCATGGCCCGACACCCTGCTGAGCTGTGCTACTGTCCTTCAGCTTAGGGGACAGCTCTGCTGCTCCTCCCACGTGAGGACGGGCTGCAATGTGCCTTCCCGAGAATGTGACAGAACTGTGGCTTCCGAACCAAGTCCTCAGGGGACCTTTACTGATGAGAGGCTTAGACTACTTCACTCTCTAAGGATGGTTTCCCTCTGACTGCCTTTATACATTTCTAAGGAAAGGATTCTCACCCTCCCTTCTCCCATCTGTTGCTTAATAAGCTCTGAGCTCCCCACGTTCGAAAGAGCCAGACCAGGGAAATGATGTAAAATTGAACTGAGTAAGGTATTATTACCAGATATTATTAAGAGATGGAAGACCTTTGTGAGATGTCATCACAGAAGGCAAATCTGTCTCTGGATAAAAACAGACTTGTCTTTTTTCTAAGTTTATTTGCCTGGTAGGGTAAATGGAATAATTTTGACTGACTTTGAAAAGGTTTTATCTGTTTTCTATAAACTTCCATGGAGTGAAAAAGGAAGAGATATTGTGTTGGTATTTGTTATAATGTCTGTAGAACTTTTAGGTGCTGCTACCTACTAGCCCCCAAGCACAGAGCCTACCTGCCCTAAAATATTGATAGTAGCCATAATGTCATCACCAAAGACCAGCTTCAGGTCTTGAGACAGCAACTCTTCATGGCTTTCTGTAAAGTGGAGACTTCTCTGAATTTTCCTACAAGGTTCCCTACACTAATTCTCCTGTCCAGCAAAGCGTAACCAGGCTTGTCCAACAGGATGGCTTTGAATGTGGCCCAGCACAAATTCGTACATATTCTTAAAACATTATGAAAATTATGCATGGACCTTGTTTTTGAGCTTATCAGCTATTGTTAGTGTTAGTGTATTTTATGTGTGGCCCAAGACAATTCTTCCAGTGTGGCCCGGGGAAGCCAAAAGGTTGGACATTCCTGGAACTCTTTTCCTTAGAAAGGCCGGGTGGTCAGGTGAGATGCATCTTTGGTTGGACTATAAGAGTTCTTTAAAGTGTTACTCAGAGAAAGACAGTGAATGGGAACTGGGAATGCCAGCCCACAGCTTGGCTTTTTCATATGTTATCTCTCAGTCTCCACAGGAGCCCTGTTTGAAAGATGTTATTCTCAGTTAATTGGAGGGGGGGGGAAAAAGATCAGGGAGATTCAGTAATTGCCCAAGAAAATTCATGGGTGTAAGAGCCAGAATTTGAACTAGGTTTGAGTCCAAAATGGTGAATAGATTCCTTATCTATGGATAAGACATACTGTTCCAGTTTCTTTTGAGATGATAATACTGCATCGTGTTTTATTCTTGCACAGTGTCTTCCGAAGTGCTTGTTTAATTCTTTCAGTCCTGAGTGTGCCTTTGCTGTACTCCCTGTCCTAAGATACAAACTTTAGATGGGAGATGCCTGAGAGAGAGCTCCCTCCTCCCTGTCCTGTTACTCACAGGGGACTACGGTAGGTTTGCAGTCTCTGCACCTTTCCTCCGTCATGGTGCATGACACCCAGGGAAGGTCCTTCCTGCGGTCAAGGGACAAAAAGCCACTGAATCTGGAAAAACCTGACTCTTGATTAGTGATGCTTTTGGAAAAAGATCTTGCTCACAGGGAGGAAATGTGAAAATTAATAAATAGAAACCTCATTTAAAATGGAGTTGAGGAGTTCTCTGATGGTGCAGTGGCTTAAGGCTTCAGCGTTGGCGCTGTCAGCGCTGCGGCCTGGGTTCGATTCCCAGTCAGGGAGCTACCCACATACCAAAGAGCAAAAAATAAATAAATAAATAAAATAAAATGGAGTTGAAAGTTTGAAAGAAGGAATTCTTCATGTATGTGTCACTTAAGGCAGGCTCCTGACTCCACAGGAAGGGACATGCCTTGCATCTCTGACAGGAAGTGATACTACTCAACTCTCTACCTTAGCAAGAGGAAGGAAAGATTCCTCCTTGCCCATTCACAGCTCAGCCAATGAGAAGCCACTATCCTTTGAACTTTGTTTCTTCCAATGGAATCTTAATTTACAACAGCCCCTTCCTTGTCCACAAAAGAGCATTCCTCTCCTTTATTACTCTGGACTTGCACATGGTTTACCTTTGGACCACCTATCCCTAATTGTAGTTCTTTGTTGTTCTCTCAATAACTGTCGAGAGTCTGGCCTCAAAAGCCAAGTGTAGCTACTACCACCTCATTTTCTCCTGTCAGGCAGCCTCTCTAAGGAGGAAACCTCTGTCTTCTCCATATAGCAGTGTGGGCTCCACCACCACATTCCTCAGCTTTTCTTGTGATTTAGAGTTTGGTGTAAACAGCCATGTTCGAAAAAAGAAAGGGAGGATGAATTCAGACATGGAGGCGAATGAGCTTACATGGACCATAGAACATCTGGAAGCACCTAGAGTCTCACAAATGCCTGTGCCTACTGAGCTCTACCAAAGTAATCGCTGTAGTTTGTGACCTGATTCACATTTTTATGTAATTGTACCTTTTGGAACTCTGATTCTACACACCTTGGAATGCATTGAGCTGTTGTCATCATTAAATGCCTGAATTTGAGAGAGGTTTCATTGCTTTTAATTGTGTTGGAGTCAGATCTCATCTGAGTAAAATGCATCACACTGTGGTGATGATGAATCACTGGTCGAAGGAGCTCTGCACCTGAAACAGTACGTGGTGAGAGGAAGGACAATTGTGTGGCTTGGAAGAGGAACATCTTTGAAATCTGCTCCGAGAAAAATACTTCTTAGAAGAAATGACGGGTGATCTTTGTTCTATAGCATGCCTTTCACAGAGACATAGTAATCAAACATCTGGCAAAAGCTAAGTGATGCTGTAACAATTTCTTTTTCAGGAAATGATTGAACCCTTTATTTCAAAAATGAGTCTGAAACAAGGCACGCATTGTTTTATAGCATTAGTCACCAAGGATGGTCTGAGGCTGCCTGAGGGAGTGGGCTGTACAGGCTGCTGCTCATCTTCCACGAATCCACATTGGAGAACGTGCACTCATGAACCAAGAGCACCGCAGCCCTCTGCAACCGAAAGACAACCCGTGGGAGGGAGCTTTCTGTTGATTTTCCTTGAAGCATTTGATACACATTTTCCCGTTAATTGTTTTTTCAGTTGTAATACATTCTTCTCACTCTGTGCTGAGACCTAATTTAACTATTCCAATTAGTTCATATTAACATCCCGTGTTACAGTGTTTTGTGATTGTAAGATTGGTGATGTCTCAGGATGATTCTTTTCACTGACTGTATGTTTTAGTCCTCTAGTAATACGTTTTTCCTTTTTGTACAGTATCTTCCAAGATAAATGAGTTCACATGCATATACATAAGTAACAAAATGAAAGAACTTTTTTCATCTTTGCAAAATGAAAGAACTTTTAAATTTTATGGAAGAATTAACGTGTTTTAAGTTTTTAAGAAAAACTAGATAGTGTAATTGGTTGAAGCATAAGGTCAGTTTGGTTTTTATCCATTTTTATTGAGGAAATATTGTTAGCAAGACTTAAGAAACTGAGAGCTTTGTACTATTTTGATAAATGACCAAGAGACACTGATGGGAAATGTTACCCACCGTAAGTGGGGGGACATAGAACGGTGGCTAACAGAAAGGGTGCTGGAGCCACACACCCTAGAATTATTCTTGGCTCCGTCATTTACCAGCTGTGTGTTACTTCTCTGCATTCTTTCTCTGCGCAGTGGGCATGGCAGTACCTCCCACACACGGCTGTTACGAGGTCTGTCAGTATGTGTGAGGCATTTACAGCACCACACTGATGGGGCACATGCTTTTCAAATCGTGTCTTTTATATTATATGATATCGTTATCATACATATGAATCATGTATATATTCTTATAGTCCCTTGAAAGGCATTGCGATCTCAGCCAGAGACTAAGTTAACGACTACAGCTAGTCGTGGATGAACGTGCTTTCCCTTCCAGATTACAAACTGACCCCTTTTGTCTGTGTGTGTCTCGAAGGTGAGTGATTTCACGTGGAGCCACGATGGGACTCAAGCACTTATTTCTTATCGAGATGGGTTTGTCCTGGTCGGTTCTGTCAGTGGACAAAGACACTGGTCATCTGAGATCAACTTGGAAAGTCAAATCACATGTGGCATATGGACTCCTGATGACCAACAGGTAACGCCTCTTAAATATGGGTGTGTAATGTCAAAATCATGAAATCTGAGGAAGAAGTTAGTTAAATACTAACACACAGGAAAGAAGGGGTTGGTATGGGGGAGATGGCTCCAAAGCTTCCTGAAGAATCACAAGGAGGGGGTTCCCTAGTGATGTAGTGGCTAGGCTTCGGCATTCTCAACACCGCGGCCTGGGCTCGATTTCCAGCCAGGGAACCACCACCCGCCCCCGCCCCCCAAAAAAAATCACAAGGAAAAGGACAATGCCAGTGTCCAGGTAAAATTCAAAACAAAAATTTGAAGTGAACCATAGATTGGAGAAATAATATTTCCTACCAATATCGTAAATGTTGGGTTAACATTTTAATTGTAGAAAATGTTCATACAAATTTAGTTTTAAATGTAATAAATAGCCAATTGATATATGGCTGATGGACATATATAATAATTTACAGAAGTTCAACTAGTCAGTAGTCTTATGGTGGAAAAGTAGTCATCTCAAGGAAAAAATGTAAAATAGCATAGTGAGGATATATTTTCACTTACTAGCAAAATGTAGTAATAAACTGATACAGATGATTTTACTGATTATTGATGAGTACAATCAATAAGCATTCTCATTCATTGCTGGTAATAATGTATATTAGACCTTTGGGGAAACAGTTTGGTATAGAGTACATCAGAAGTCTTAAAAATTGTCATCCACTTTGACCTGGTAATATGCTTTAGGATTTATCTAAAAGAAACAAAGGGAAGAATATAACAGTTGTTCATTAGAGCATTATTTATAATAGTAAAAATTTGGCAACAGGCTACTTGTCTAAAAATAGAATGGCTAAGTAAACTGGTATAACAGTTCAGTATATTATAGATTGTGGTTACGAAGGTGGTTTAATAATAACATGTTAAGGGGAAAACTCAGGATAGGAAGTGGTGTATGTGGAATGATTACCACATCATAAAACTACCGAAAGAAACTCATCTATGTATAAAGAACTAGAAGGAAGTAGCTCAAAATGCCATGAGTAGGTTGCTGTTTTATGGTAGTGAGCTTCTGGGTTAATTTTTAAAACCTGATTTCAAAATTTTCTTTAATGTTCCCATTCTTTCATGATAAAATAATATGTAATAGCCTAATAAAATTATATATTGATAATTCATTGTTAAATATAGAGTTGACTAGTTAAAACCTTTGTAAATATAAAATTTGTATTTTCTAAGTACAGCTGAGTTCATAAAGTGCCAAAACATTTCATAACCAGAGGTTTCAGTGTAATATTGGTAAAGGCAAACAGTAGAATAAGGAACCAGAACTTTTACTTTTGAACCACTTTTTTTTTTTACTGACTTGCTTTCCTCTAGTCACTGTGTATTTCATGTTTCCATCTTTTCAAGTAAAAATGGCCAATATTTTTTCTCTTCTCAAAATTAGTATTGTGAGAATTATAAAAAGAGATTCTCTTCTCCAAGTTTCTCCTCTCACTGTCCCCCAAAGGCTTCTGATTATCCAATAGCATGTGTGTGTATCTATATGAACCATTGGATTTTTGTATTACGATGTGTTATTTTTGTAGGTTATTTCCTGCCCCTAGAGCCTCCTTAAAGAGAAGTGTGTGCAGTCCATTAAGTAACCTTGCATGGGCGCTTAACCTCTCCCTGCTGTTTCCTGTGACAGGGGTGTGAATTATTTCCTGCCTAGTTCCCAGGGCTTTTGTAATGGTCAAATGAGGGAACAGATGTGAGATCACTTAGAAACATGTAAGTGGAAGTCGTGGCTTCACGCTCTCCCCTCAGCTAGAGTGATGGAACGTGAGGCTCATGTCACAGTCTCCCTCCTGAGCTGTGCCAGCTAGTGTTCCCAGCAGACTTCACACCTGAAGTGTGACAGACACCAGGCCCAGAAGTGCTGGGGGCACAGTGAGTAACACTTGGCGCTGCTTTTGAGGTACACGGAGCCCATTGAGGAGACAGACGCACAGCGTCCCGTGCTGCGTGCTAGCAGAATGGCCGAGGTCGCAGGCATGTGGTGTCATGGGCGTGACTGTGGGAATGGGCTGCAGCGTCTGCGCTGGCACTGGAACGTGCTTCCTTAGACCTACCGGCAGGACGATCGCGGCCTTGGCCGGTGGTGGGACGCCTGGCCCACTACCTCTGTCCCTGTGACTGCCTCTCCAGGTTCTGTGCTTAGGGCTAATGGGTAGGATTTCGTTCAAGGAGAATGCTCACTGCCTTTAAAAAAGGCTGAGGACAGCTGACGCATCGAGGATCCTCGGGATTGCTTCATACCGAGAAGAGTCATGTCGGTCAGGTTAGGACTGAGTCTTGGCTTGAAATTATTAATGAAAAAAAGGGTATTAAGACAGACGAATATTTGTAATGTAATGCCCTGATCGTTACATTACAAACATTACCTTGGGAGTTGATTTTAAGCAGCGCCTCCATGGTCTCGTACCGACAACCCCCTGTCCTCAGTGCAGAGATAAACAGCCTCCAGGATGAAACCGCCTCCTCACATCTTCAGGTAGTTCCAATTGTAATGGGATTCTTACGCTGCTTCCTGTTAACTCTAAAAAATATAAGCAGTACCAATGTATAAGCAGTGAGTTTGAAGTTCAGATAGTTTCCTATTTGTCATGTATTTTCTTCATTCTAGATTGGTGATTTATATACCCTTTGGAAGTTAGAGACTACTTTGATATCAGATGGAAATAGGAAACTCTTTCTCTGGAAACCCGTACATATACATGATTTTATATATGACTTTGCATAGAATTTTGGGAGCTCATAGGATTCCATCTGTGGATCGTCCCCCTTCAAATCCTTATCTAGTTTAAACGTGACATTTGGGGTAATCTTTCCCAACTTTTTATTATGCATGTCCAGACGTTACAAAAAACTTGAGAGAATATACCCTCCTTCAATTTAACAGCTCACATTTTACCATGTTGTGCTCTCTCTCTCCCTCTTCCCCTGCCCTCCCTCAGTCCCTCCCTCTCTCTTTACATGCACATACATTTTTTGTAGTCCTGTTTTTGAAAGTAAGTTATAGACATCATGGCCTATCACCCTTAAATATTTACCATGTATGTCCTAAGAATAAGGTCATTCTACACTATTACACCTAAGAAATTAGCAGTGATATTGTCTGGTATTCAGGCTATCTTTATATTTCCCTAATTGTTACAAGAATATGTTTTATAGGCTTTGTTTTTTGTCTTTGGATATTTGGAACCAAGATCTGGTTTTGTTCATGAGTTCGATATGGTTACCTTGTTTAGTGTCCCATACTTTGTATTTGTGTGCTTCTTTACTCATAGTATCATTTAACTTCTTCTAGCCCTTATATTTCCTATAAATTGGAAGGTAGATCTAAGTTAGAGTTGGATTAAACAATTTTGGTGAGAATACTTTATAGGCAACATCATAGTCTTCATACTGAACCACATTAAAAGGCGTACAATGTCATCTTATCCCACTATGAGGGTTGCTGAGTTTGATGGAACCTTTGAAAAACAAATTTATTTATCACAGCATCTTCTTAATTTCATCTACACTTATAGCTAATTTTTTTCAATTGGCACGTTTCATTTTGAGCTAAAATTTATCTTCCACTAAATTGCAAGACAGGTATGTGAGGCTACCTGGAGTTTATATAGTAGGTAAGGGCTCTGTCTTAGTCTTCTTGGCATCCATAGCAGAATTCCACAGGCTATGGGGCTTAAACAACAGACATTTACTTCTCACAGTTCTGGAGGCTGGAAGTTTAAGATCACAATGTTGGCAGGTTTGATTTCTCTTGAGGTCTGTCTCTCTGGCAGTGGTTTGGACTAGCACAATGGTTTGAGAGACCTCCGGAATCTCTGAACAGGCTGTTGGTAAGGCCCTTCTTTTTAAAAAGGTTAGTCCATGAAGACTGGGAAAGGTGACTGTTTGTCTAACGCACAGGCACCAACTCAGAGAGTTAAGGAAAATATGCCCCAAACAAATATACAAGCTCAGTCTCTGGAAAATGACCCCAATGAAATGGAGACATGATTTTTCTGATAGAGAATCCAAAATAGATGTTACAAAATGCTCAATGAGGTCAGGAGAACAATGCATGAACAAAGTGAGGATTTTAACATAGAGACAGAAAATGTTTTTAAAAATCAGAAATTATAGAACCAAAGAATACAGTTAACTAAAATGAAAAATTCACAAAGTATTTCAATATCATATTAGACCAAGTGAATGAAAGAATGAGTGAACTTAAAGACAGGTCACTGGGCTATCCAGTCAGCGGGGCAAAAAGGAAACAGTAAGATGAAAAGAAGAAAGCTGAAGGAACTTTTCAGACATCATAGAGTGGACTGATAAATGCATTTGGGAGTCCCAGAAGGCAAAATGTATGGGGGTGGGGGTGGGGGTGGAGGGGGGGACAGAAAGCTCATTCAAATAAATAATGGTCACAAACCAAACATGGGGAAGGAACTGGACATCCAGATCCAGGAATGCCAACAGATCTAAAAGAAGATGAACTGAAAGAAATCTACACTGAGATACATTATAATCAAATTGTCAATGAAAAAATTTTAAAAGCAACAAGAAAAAAGTGACTTGTCTCAAACAAAGGAACCCCGATAGGATTATCAGCAGATTTTTCAGCAGAAACTGTGTAGTCCAGGAAGGAGTATGATGATATATTCACAATGCTGAGTGGGGGAAAAAATGCCAACCACGAATGCTATACACAACAAAACTGTCCTTCAGAAATGAAGACAAGATAAAGACTCCTAGACATACAAAAGTTGAGATCATTCAACAGCTTAAAAGAAATGCTAAAGAAAATTCTCTTAATTAAAATGAAAGGATGCTAAACCACAATATGAAAGCATATGAAAGTATAAGATTCACTGGTAAAGGTAAATATATAGACAAATACAGAATACTTTGTTACTGTAATGGTGATGGTAAATCACTTGTAATTCTAGTATAAAAGTTAAAAAAAATGAGTATGAAAAATAACTAACTATAAAAGTATATTAATGGATGCACAATGTAAAAAGATAAATAGTAACAAGAGTAACGAAGTATCAGGAGAGGGGTAAAAGAGCAGTTTTTGTATGCAACTGAAGTTAAATTGTTTTGAGTTTAAAATAGACTGGTATAACTATAAGTTGTTTTATGGACGCCCCATGGTAACCACAAAGAAAATACCTATAGAAGATACACAAATGATAAAGGAATGAAAGAAAGCATAGGAATGCAAAGAATCAGTGTTCACAAAGGAAGAAAGCAAGAGAGGAGACATGGGACAAAAGAACTATGAGACTAATAGAAAACAATGAACAAAAAAGCGATAGTAAGTGCTTCCTTATCAATATGTACTTCATTGTAAATAAATTACAATCAAAAGACATAGAATAGCTGAATGGATAAAAATACAAGATCCAAGTGTATGCTGCCTACAAGAGACTCACTTTAGATTTAAGATCATGTGTAGGCTGAAACTGAAGGGATGGAAAAGATATTTCATGCAAATGATAGCCAGAAGAGAGCAGGGGTGACTGTAGCAGATGAAGTAGACTTTCAGTCAAAAACTGTCACAAGAGACAAAGGCATTATCTATAATGGTAAAAAGGTCAATTCATCAGGAAACCATAACAGTTATAAATATACGAGGGCTGTCAAGAAAGTTTCCAGTTATGTAATATATGACAATGTTATATTGACAGTGGCTGGACTTTTTCTGGACAAACCTCTTATATGCATGTAGCATTAAAGTACATGTATATATATAAAACACTAGCTATATAAAGGAAACATTGACAGAACTGAAGGGAGAACTACAAAGCAATATGGTAATGGTAGGAAACTTCAGTACTCCACTTTCAATAATGGATAGAATCCGGACAGTGGACTTAATAGATACAATGAACATTCCAACCAACAGAAGCAGAATATATATTCTTCGCAGGTACACAAAGAACATTCTTTAATATGAATCACAAAAGAAGTATTAAGAAATTTAAGAATATTGAAGTCTTACCACGTAACTTTTTTGATCATAGTGGAATAAAACTGGAAATGAATAGCAGAAGGAATGCTAGAAAATTCACAAATATTTGCAAATTAAAGAACTCTTGATTAATCAGAGGGTCAAAGGAAAAATCAAAAGAGAAATTAAAAATACTTTGAGACAAATGAAAACAAAATATACCAAAACTTAAGGGATAGAGCAAAGCACTATTAAGGGGGCAGATTATAGCAAATATCTGCAGTATAAAAAAAGAACAAGAAAGATGCAACTTTATACCTCAAGGACTAGAAAAAGAACAATTAGCCCAAAGTTAGCAGAAGGAAGGGAATAATAAAGATTAGAGCAGAAGTAAAATAAAATGAAATAGGAAATAGAAAAACAATAGAAAAAATGAACAGAACTAAGAGTTGGGTTTGATGGAAAGCAACAAAATTGACAAACTTTTAGCTAGACTAAAAAGGGAGTGATGAATCAAATAAATCAGGAATGAAAGAAGAGATATTATACTTGATGTCACAGAAACAAGGATCATCAGAGACTACTATGAACATTTATATTGCCAACAAATTGGATAATCTAGAAGAAACAGACAAATTCCTAGAAAATAGAAACTACCAAGACTGAATTGTGAAGAAATAGAAAATCTAAACAGACCTATAACTAGCAAGAAGACTGAATTGGTAATTAAAAACATCTCAACAAAGAAAATTCCAGGACCAGATGGTCTCACTGGTGAATTCTGCCAAACATTAAAAGAATTAACACCATTCCTTTTCAGTCTCTTGCAAAAACCTGAGAAAGGAACACTTCCAAATTTATTTTAGGAGGCCAGCATTACTCTTGATACCAAAGCCAAAGCCACTATAAGGAAAAAAAAACATTACCAATGTTCTTGATGAGCATAGGTGCAGAAATCCTCAACAAAATACTAGCATACTGAATTCAAGCACAGATTGAAAGAATTGTACACACTAATCAAGTAGGTTTTATCCCGATGCAGGGTCCTTCAGCATATGAAAATGAATTAATGTGATGTGCCTTGTTAACAGAATATAGAATAAGAACCACAAGGTCATCTCAACATATGCAGGAAAACGCTTTTGACAAAATTCAACACCCTTTCATGACAAACACTCAACAAACTAGGAATAGAAAGAAATGACTTCAATGTAATAAAAGGCCATATATGAAAAAGCTAAAGGAATTCACCACCACCAAACCAGCATTACAGAGAATGTTAGAGGGACTTCTTTAAGGTGGAAGGAGGGATCCGAGAGTGGGTAACATAAGGGAAAGGGATGGAGAAATTTAGTTTGATTGTTAACATAAAATTGAAAGCAACGAAGAAACAAAACTCATGGACACAGTCAATAAATTAGTAGTTCCCTGAGGGTAATGGGGGAGAAGGTGGGCGAGAAGGGACAGGGACACAAATATATGATGATGGAAAGAACGGAGTCTGGGTGATGAACACATAACACAACACCTAGACGACGTACTGTAGAATTGTAAACCTGGGACCTATGTAATTTTTACGAATCAATGTCACCCAGTAAATTTGTCAATAAAAAAAAAAAAGAAGAAAATTCTGTCGTTAATATGCTCAATGGTGAAAAACTCAGCACTTTTCCTCTATGATCAGAAACGAGATGAAGCTGCCTTTTCTCTTCATTTGTTTTCAACAGAAGACTTACTGGAAGCCTTCACCAGAGCAGTTAGGCAAGAAAAAGAAATAAAAGACATTCAAATAGGAAAAGAAGAAGTAAAAACTGTCTCTGTTTGCACAGGACATGATCTTATATGTAGAAAACCCTAGAGATGACACACATACAACACAAACCCTATTAGAATAATGAATTCAGTAAAGTTGCAGAACACAGAATCAATATACAAAAATTAGTTGCATTTCTGTACACCAGCAATAAACTATCTGAAAAAGAAATTAAGAAAATCCCATTTCTAATAGCATCAAAAAATAAATTAAAATACTTAAGAATCAACTTAACTGAGAAGGTGAATACTTGTACAATGAAAACTCCAGAAGTGGAGGGTGGAAGGGTGGTTGCCCTGGGATGCGGGGAGGGAGAAACACGGAGTTGCTGTTGAGTGGGTGTCAGGTTTCAGTCATGCAGGGTGATGACTGATGTTCTAGAAATCGGCTGTACGACACAGTGCCTGTAGTTAACAGTATTGTGTTGTATACTAAAAATTTTGGTAAGAGTATAGATCTTAAGCATTCTCACTACATTAAAAAAAATATTATCTTGAAGAGTTACGTTTTTAAAGTCAGTTCCTTATGACTTAGTGTTGTATTTTTCGTAAGGCTTTATTAATACCTCAGCATGATAATGGCTGCGGTTTTGACGCAGAACCCCTGCCTGAATGCCAGTGTTTGTCCAGATGGCTGACGGATAAAATCGAGTTTACTAGGGTTTGTCCTGGTATTCCCGAACCACAAACGTATTCCTGCTCTGACAGTCCTTACCCTTGGCATTGAAATACATCCTGTGTCACATTGGAGTGAGGTGACATGTGTGCCACTTACCGGTGACACACTCTCCTGATTAAATTCTAGACAGCCCTTCTTTTTGAGTAGGCCTCCACTTTGGTCTAGAAAACTAGATTCTCGTCAAAAACAATTTCTCTCCCTCTCTCTCTCCCTCTCTCTCCGTCTCTCTCTGTCTCTCTCTCACACACACATACACACACAGACTTGAACAAACACTAGCATAGTTCTGGTAACTCAAGGTTGTGTCACTAAGGATATGACATCTCCAGCCCCCTTAAGCTCTTCCCTAGGAAAGCTCAAGGCTGCAAAAGATTTTACTGTTTGTTCCTGATGAGGGGCCCATGTCTCCCCATCTCTGTGGGAGTGTGGGACCCTAACTTTGATAAGCCCCATTTAGCACACCCAGATGGCCTCATCACATTGGCCAGCCCGACCTCCCACTCTTTGTACGTTTCCACTTTCCTGACGCTGCTCGAGCCCCACCTCCCCTTCCTGTTCTGCATTCTCCCTGTAGAATGCCCGCTCACCTCTGCACAGAAGGTTGCTGAGTCCCATTTGAGCAGTGCTCACTTGCCTGTTGGAGTCATTGTTACTGGTTAAATCTACCCTTACCTCTGACTAACGTCCAGCTTTGTTTGTCTCTCATGCCAGTCACAGTGCTGTTGGGTTGCTTCCGCCACTGTGTACCCTGGACCAGGAAATTATTTCCCCTTAGCCCTTTTGTTGAAGAAGTTTATTAGTAGCCACAGGAAGAAGTTACTATTTACTATTTCTAAATATACTGAGAAATATATTTAGATATATTAAAGATTTGTACCATTTTGAAACAGGAAAGGATTTGGGAGCTCATCTAATATGACTCTTGTAGCTCACAAAGGAGACCAGCACTCAGGGAGGTGGTGATCAACTAAAAATTATAGAAGTTAGGAATCAAAATAGAAGACCCTTGGCCAGCCAACTCCCCATCCGGAGTCCTCTGCAAAGAAAAGGATGTTTTCCAACAGACTTGCACCATATAGACTCCAGTGTCACTTAGCATCTCCCCACCAGTGAAAGGTACATGTTCACCCCCAAGGCCATGTAGTGAGTGTTTACCCTGGGCATTTTGCCCTGTTACAAATATCTCATAGAGCTACATTCCAGAAACGTTTTCTTCTACCTCATTCAAAGTCTGTGTAAATACGTACTTTTAAGAGTATGTTCACATGGTATGAAATTCTCAATGTTCAGAACGCCATATGATGCAAAGGCCCTTTCTTCCACTGTCCCCAAGCCACCCCTTTCTGCTCCCTTGAGGTCATCGGTGTTCCCAGCTACTTGTGTGTTCTCCCGGAGATATTCTAGGTAAATGTGAATTTTAATTGGTGCTGTAGTCAGACCATGCCTCACTACCCCCAGAAATCATATGTCATAGAAGCATAAAAAACTTAAACATGGAACCTGAAAGATTTGGGAAAGAATGTTCTAGCAATTGGTATTATTTAACATTAAATTGGATGCCTAAGGCAGATAGAATATCTCTCTCTGCAAATCTTGACATAGGACAGTCTCTCATCTTTATGGGTTAGTTTATAAGCCTTCTTTTCTGCAGTGAAGAGATGAAACGACTTCAAAATTACACGTTTAGCCAAAGATACAAATTTTTCATTATAGATATTTTGGGTGAGATGTTTTTCCCATATTTATCATAGTGAGTCTTAAAATGGCGGTTTTAGAAATGATTATTATAGTCAACTGTGAAATTACATTTTATTTTTTTAACCAGGAAATAGTCTATTAATCAGTTGAGCAGTTCTGTCATTTACAACTCTCAGATTTCAGTGACTCTGTTTCTTTAGCTGCAGAACGTTCAGCTCTGGCCTTGAAGCACATTCGAAGGCCAGTGTTCTGAAACCCACCAGGGAGATCTTTAAAAAAAAAAAAAAGGTTACTTCAGTGACATCTGGGAACAGAAGTCTCCTTCTAAGGAGCACAGGGACGCCACAGCTTGTGCCTTTATTCCGTCCACAGAAGTGCATTCCCCTGTTCGCCACCAGCAGGGCCGAGGTTACAAAGTAGAAGTTGGTAGCCACGTCATTACTGCCGCCCCAGCTTCAGATCCCAAGAGCACACAGAATAGGTGGGGAAGTCCGCGCCTCTGGAAGCAGCTCCAGCGCTGCTGGGTAACCCACTGCAGGAGCGGCGAGCATCCACGGAAGCATGCCTTTCTGTAACGGACATGCAGCCTTTATTCCGGAATTTAGATGAGCACCAGCATCCTTGATAAACACACAGATGAGATAGCATCACCGCGCCCAAAACATGAGGCTTCTGAATGATTTTACATCGTCCTCCTTCCCCTTTGGTTTATATCTTGGTTCATTTTAAATTACCGATAATAATTATGTTCTATTTTAAAATAATTGTATCTAAAAATAGTTTAGAACAGAATACAGTGAAATGAAGAGATTATATATGAATACCATAATAACTTAACATTTTTATTGACGTTAAAGCCTGCCCTGCTATGAGAGACAGCCACTAAACCGGTCTGACCTGCGTACCCCCAGGTTCCTCCCAGCTCGCGTGGTGCTTGGTGTCCACGTCACAGAGAGCATTGTCCCTGGCCTATGTGACTCCTGCAGTCCAATAGAACAAACAGCAGGGAGAACACAAGACAGAAATGGACATCCTTTACCATCACTTTGTAACGGGAAGTGTTTTTGGACACTAGTTTTGTAGCAGGATTTGAGCATTGGTTTATAGCCTGAAGAAGACATTAAAGAAGTTCTTCCTTCGTTTTATAGGAAAACTTGGGAAAAGGCCACAGCTTGGGGCAGAACCTCACTACTGGTTATTGAGCGTCCACTGACAGGCAGCATGTAGGAGCCTCTGGTGCAGACCTGCCCTTGAGAATCCCACCATTTGATGGAGAAGACAGACATGCAAACAGAGCAAAGTTCCAAGTGCTCTGGGGTCCGTGGTTAGAGTGAGATTAGTTCTATGTGACAGGACTCAAAAGCTTTCACACGTGATGTCCAAGCGCTTGTCATGTATCAGACACCATCCTGGAGCAAGCCCCAGGCTGCTGGAAGAGGGCCTGCTTGTGTGTGTGTGTGTTGGTTGGGGGCAGGATGAGAGCTCACATTTCATCTTGGCCATGTTGACGCTGAGGGTCTTTTGACACATCCAGGGGCAGGTGGCAGCTAGGTAGTTGGATGTGTGAGTCCTGAGCTTAGGGAGAGGCCTGTGCAGGGAGCTGGCATGACTGGCATCCTGGAGGCTGTGGACAGGACTGTGATCTCCTAGAGAGAAGAGGGCTGAGGGCCAAGCCTAGAAGAGGAGCCTGCCCAGGAAGGAGCCTCGGCACCGGCCTGCCGCTGGCACTTGTGTGCCCCATGTGTATTCATTATTGCTAGACTTTCCTGTCTTGTTCCCTTGAAGTCCATGGCTCACAGAAGCCTTGTCTCATTGCAAGTAATTAGGCATAAAAAGAACTTGTAACAGGTTTTAAAATCTGATGTCATGTTGTATCAGTCTTCTTCAGTTACCTGTGATGTACTTGTGTCCAGAACAGGCGCTTCTTCCATCTTTGCTTGACAGAGAGCTGTGGTTGGAACTGATTCATGGTGGGGGAATTTGGGGGTGGTTTTTGTTTTGTTTTGCTTTAGTATCATGTTGAGCACTGACAACTCATTAAGTCATCGGCCCTCTATTCAGGAACTAGGTGTCTGTTTCTCTAAAATGGAAAAATGTGAGCATTATGGAAAAGGTGCTTCGATGCAAAAGCATTTCCTCCCTCCACAACTACTCACTGCCGTGTGTCACCTAATGTGACAGGCCCTGGGGAGGTGGGGTGAGTGTGGCCCTGTTCTCCAAAACCTACAGTTGAGCATGGGAGTCAGGCAGAGGTCACACCGTCACACAGTGAACCACGGGAGCAGTGATGACTGCCCGTGGGAGACCGGGGCGGTGAGATCCCACAGCAGGAATGGCAGGGGGCTTGTGGGGTGGGCGTGTATCACTCCTGAGCCCTTGTGAAGAATACTTTCTTGCCACTCGTGAGCTGCCATTACTAGAAACATGAAGTCACACGTGATTAAGTGAGCCCTGCGGCTAGTACCAAGGGGCAGAGCTGCTCTGCACAGCACGAGTGCAAGTGTGGAAGGGGGCAGAAGGGCTCCTCCCCGGGGCGTCTCCCATGACGTTGGCCTCGCAGTGGGGTTCTGACACGTCTTTCTGATTGAAATATGTAAGTTGTACATTTGAGTTCCAGTTACAGAAAGTCATATTCCATGTTCATCGTCATTCAGAGCTGCTGACCAGCCCATCTTCGGCAGGTGGGACCCACCCCGGGGTCTCAGCCCTGCACCTGCGTCCCTGAGGTCTTTATAGATGTGCCAGAGATATTTCCACTGTTGGCAGCCCAAAATGCAACTTTTTCTACAATGGCTTTCATTGCGGTCCTGTCAGTTTTGTCTATTTTCCTTTTGACAGCCTGCACTAACAAATTCATCGCTGCCCCCGAGGGGGGACTTTTTTTTTTTTTTTTTTTTTTTTTTCAGTTTTCTGTCATTAAAATGTCAAACGTATTCAAAGGAATATTTGATGGAAATTGGTTTATTCTAACAGCTCTGTAAATTTTATGATCTTATTACTACTTAAATGAAATATGTCTTCCCTTGCATTTGATCAGTTTTAATCAGCAGCATTTATGTTCTAATACTGCCTTTTGATTGTCACTGACTTTCATTCATTTATCAAACAACAAATAATTTACTCTGTGCCACTGTGTACCCGAAGCTCGTTTAGGTGCCAGGAGCCCGGCTGTGGACAGTCTTGGCCCCCAAGCTCAGTGTCAAAATCTTAAAAGCAGAAGGAGGCAAAGACATAAAAAGGCTTCGATGACTTTCCCCTTGTGTAAATCCTGGTCTGTCTGGTCAGATGGCCCTGGATGGACCACTTAATGACTTTGTCAACTTACATGACCTCTCTCAAGTTGTCTCTGCTTCTGTAAAATGGACATTGGTTGGTTGTCACAATGCGTTGCTCAGAGGTAGACAAATGTCACTAGACACAAAAGATAGAAGGTTTTAATAGATAGAAGCAATAGTCACAGATACTGCAGCCCACCTCCACCCCCGCCACAAAGCAGAAGGTAACATGTCTGTGCTCCGTGTGAGGTCCTGCTTCCCATGCCACAGGGTTCCCCCTTGGGACATCTGGTGGGAGATGCTACTTCTCAGGGAACTTCCAGTGGCTGTGAGACACCCACATGCTGCTCTCATGGAGGGGGTGATCCCATCCAACCCTCCTCTGCCCTGCCCGTGCTTCAGCTCTGCTCTATGCCTATCCACTTCCCCCAACACTGTCCTCAGTGCGTGCCCCCAGCCTGGGGACATGAGGGGTATTCCCTAGGGCCAGCCCTCAGCATACCAAGGTGATGGCCTGTCTTTCCAGCAATGCTGATACTTAACTCACAGGATTATTTTGATAGTTAATGAGGCAAAGCTTTCAGTATAGTGCATATACTCAATGAATGTATTAATACCATTAATATATTGTACCATTAATGATTAATACCATTCTTACTCAGTGAAATAAAACATTAGACAAACTATTTTGGGAATACCTTCTTTTCCGAATATGGTTAGATAACATGCTGGCACAGCCGAATTATTTTCTCTTAAAACATATGTGGACAGTTGATTTAGTCTAGCATATGAGGTGTGATCAGAAGATATGGCAAACATTTAAATAAAAAAAATTATTATAGTCAAAGACACATTGCCATGAATCCCCCTCAAAACACTCCCCCTCCAACACTCTCACCCCATCGCCCCTGCCACTCGCTGAAGCAGTGCTGGAGGTCCTCTTTTGTGAGTGTCTTTTAATTGCCTGTTGTGCCTGCTTCGATGTCCTGAATCGATTCAAAACTTCACCTTTCATGTTCGTTTTGACTTTGGGGAAGAGCCAGAAGTCACCTGGTGCCGCACGAGGACACATCGTCATGTTTTTATTTGATAGAAATTGCTGTAGCAGTAGCACTGTGTGAGCTGAGTCTATTTCAAGTGTGACCAAAAAATATGTTTAAATTTAAAATTTTTTATTACAATAAAAGATATGTTGTTTAAAGCAAGGAAGAGTGTTTTGAGGGGGATTAATGGCAGTGTCTCTTTTACTGTAATAAACATTTTTAAATTTAAACATTCACTATATGTTTTGATCACACCTCATACACCTAAGTTTTTTCTTATAAATTTGAAAATTCTTGACAGCAAACCTCCACTACATCTTTATTTTCCAGAAAAATGAATGAACATTATTCTCTTTTTTACCCTCCTCCTCCAGCTCAAACAAAACAAGAAAGCAAAAGCAATCCACAAAAGTTAGACTGATTTTGCTGATGTTATTTCAAAATGTGCACACAGCATAATGTAGTTTTTGTGCTGTTGGTCACATTTCAGTCTTAGAAGACTGGAATTCTTGCAGCAACAACCAGCGAAGTTTCACATAACACCCTGTGCACCCCGCTCAGGCACTGAGCTGGCCCGATTGTTAGTCCTAAACATAGCCTTTCCTTGCACCACGCTAGGAGTGGGGGTCTGTGGGCCTACGGCCCTCCCCCCGAGTGTCAGCGGCTCTCTCCTGGCTTGCAGGTGCTGTTCGGCACTGCCGATGGGCAGGTGATCGTCATGGACTGCCACGGCAGGATGCTGGCGCACGTCCTCCTGCACGAGTCCCACGGCATCCTCAGCATGTCCTGGAACTACCCCGCCTTCCTGGTGGAGGACAGCAGTGAGAGCGACACGGACTCCGACGACTACTCCCCGCCCCAAGGTAGCTCGTGTCTCCACGGGGTGAGGGGGTGTCAGGGAGCGAAGCCCTGCAGAGCAGGGGGCAAAGGACCCCAGCCCCAGCCCCCAACGTCCTGGGAAGAGTTCATGCACCGATGCAAGGCCGCCTGGCCTGGTGTCTTCGTGATTCCACTGTCTTGCATCGGCTGTCCTTCTCTCACTGTCACTTGGTCAGGTTGATGGCGCCTCTGGCTTACGTTTTCTTACGAAACGGGTATTAGGATCCTTTCTGTGTCCCTGGGGAGTAGTGAGACTACAGGGAGCTGAAGATGAAAACGGCTCTGACTCAGCACGTGGTGTTCCACGTGCCTAACGTTGAAGCGTCAGTTGTGTGACTAAAGGGTCCCCTCTGCCCATAGCAAAGGCCAGTATGTGCCAGACACCACATCCCTGCCTGTCTCAGGCAGAAGCTCTTTCCTTTCTCAGTTCAGAAGGACCCCCCCACCCCCACCCCCCGCCCCCGAGCCTCACGGTGAAGTTAAATCCGAGTAGTCAGCATCTGCGCTCTTAAACATTTGCACCCTAATTGTTGCAGACTGGAGAGGGGGGGATTTTGGACTCCAGGTTCCTTTCCCCCATGCAGGGTGTCTTACCCTCAGACGTGTGAGACCCAAAGAGAGGCGGACACCTTTGCCATTGGTATGGCCACCGCCCGTATCCATGCCTGGCCTCCTCCGGGACTTGGTTCCACGCTGTCCCATTCCCTGCACGCTCCTCTTTCCTTAACCAGAGGATAGCATGTTAGGGAGGTAGTGACAGGAATGGCTCCCCGATTAGAAGCGGTCACACTGCAGCACGGCGTCTGTGCTCAGCCACCGCTTTGCTCACGCTGCGTCCCAAGTCCTTCATGGTCTGGGGGGCGCGCTGCACCATTTCTGCCTGTTTCTGCCCCCTCCTGTGCCTGTGGGGCGTCTTTGTCCCGGGAGGGCTGGTCCAGGGGAAGCTTTAAACATCGCCCCCATCTGTACCCTCCCCAGTGAGACTCAAGGCGCTCTCATTTGTCACCTCCCTCCTGTTCCAGACGTGATAACATGTTATGCTTCTCAGACGCACACACATACCGTTTGCATGTATGTGTGTGTGTGTTTCTTTTTATTTATTTTCGGAGAAGACATTGTTCACATATGAAAAGAAAATTAAGATCAGTGGTAGTTTTCAGGACCAGTGAGTCTGGAGGAGCATGTTGTTAGCACGCACAGGTTCCTTTGGGGCCCGACCACGCCCTTTCCTGCTAGGACCCAGCTATGAGTGAAGTGCTGATCGTTTCCTTAGCCCCATAGTAATAGAGTCAGTGTCTTAAAATGTTGGACTCCTCGTACTTTTAAGACAGAACTTCACTGGATTGAACGCAGGTTTTCTCCCCCAACTTACTATGGAAAGAAACAAGATCCAGAGACCAAGGGTATCAGGCAAGTGCAGAGTAAGTGCAAAGTCAGAATTCAGTGCCTGGGGTTCTAACGAGCTGCACTGGGGTGATTTGGAGGTGATAGGGGTCTGCCTTTCACATAGGGTGTTTGAGTGCAGAGGGGGATACCTGCAGCTGAAGCTGGGGAGAGCAGTAACGGGGGTCCTCTGCCAGTGGGCCTGAGTTGGTGCGAGTGGGCGGGTGTCATGGCTGCCAGAGGCCAGTGAGCTTGGAGAGTGGGGGTGAGGGGATGGGGACACGACATCTGAGGGAGCCCTGGTCCACCCTGGCCCGCAGGAGGGACTGGCTTTGCTTCTTGTAATAACATGTGGAAAAATCCAGACTGTGGTTCATCGGGGCCCCTTACTTAACGCCCTTGGGTACTCCCTGAAAGCGCAAAGCAGGGTTTCCTTCACGCTCGCTGCACTGCACATGGAGCAGGTTCTTCATGAGCCACAGACACTTAACACAATCCACAGAGGCTGCTGTGGCCACTCACTTCCTGTAACATTCAACACAAGAGCATTTAGTGCTTATTTTTCTGTCTGTTGGACCAGAATTAATTTCCCACCATTTTTATATGTTTTCATCCCTCTTCCCACCATTTTTATATGTTACCTGACATTCCAGTAATTTACGTTTACACGTCATTAGAAACGTAACACGTTAGCACACAGCTTAAACTTTTCACACATATTTCCCCACCACACCAGAGCCCAGGATCCCCACTGAGTGTCTGTCCCCATCCTGTCCCTCATTCCAGGATTCTGGTGAGTCCCGCGCAGCTGGCCTGTGGTCCCGAGTAGAGGAGAATGTTCCTTACTTGGCAGCACCCGGTCCAGAGTCAGGTGTGCGGTGCCAGGCAGTTCTCAGGCACTCCTGTGAGATGCGGCGCGGGGGGCCTGGGTCTGGGGCGGGGGCTCCCTGCACTCTTTCACGCAGCACTTTTGTCCCCACAGATGGTCCCGCAGCATACCCCATCCCGGTGCAGAACATCAAGCCGCTGCTTACTGTCAGCTTCACCTCGGGGGACATCAGCTTAATGAACAACTACGATGACTTATCTCCTACTGTCATCCGCTCAGGGCTGAAAGGTACAGAGGCCTGTACAGGACCCCAGACCCAAGGACCAGCCTTCGAGCTGGGTGTCACACACCCAGTGTTTATCAATCCCGTCCTCCATAGTGACCTCTTCTGGGCTATGGAGCCTGTCAGTGAAGGTCATTCCTCTCGCTCCTCTGTGTATCTGACAGGTCGCTACCTGCTCTCGCCTCGAGGAGGGATCCTGACCGTCTGTCTTCATCCTGGGCCACCCCGCTCCCACCGCGACAAGGGTGGGCCTCTCTCTGGGGTGGGGTGGGGGGTTGTCTGCCGCTGGCTGACACTGTGTGTGCACGCAGTGTTGGAGAGCAGCAGATAGGGCACACGACACATTGTTGTGCATTCGGCTTGCCCTGACGGACTAACAGAGGTTCCACCATTGCCAGACTGAGGCACTAGTATGAAGGGCGGCGGTCAAGTGCTGACACCGTCCTGACAGCCGTCAGGAAAGGCTCTTCTCTTGAGAGAAAATCGGGGTCCATAGGCGTTCGGAGTGTGCTGAATTTTGCAGTTTGAGAATACTACTGATGGTATGACCCTACTGAGTTTTTCTGAAAAACAATTCTGTCTTTTCAAGGTTGAATGCTGTAATGTAGACATTCCTGGGTAGCCTCTGGCCCTCCATGTTAGAGACCAACCATAATCTGAAGGGGTGGTGGCGGGCAAACCAGAACCTTCAGTTCAGCTTGCTACTGTCATTCCAAACTGGCTATCAGCCCAGAGTCATGGCCACGTGCTGAATCGTGCCGGGGCCCCTGGGAGGTTGGGAATCAAGTCCACACATCTCAGCATTGATGGGCCAGAATACATCCTGCCTTGCTGTGTGTCCCAGGCACTGACTAACTCTGATTCAGAAGCAGGTTACACTCACCTTTTAGGTATCCCATTTTGCTGTTTCAGACCTGTAGTTGTAAGGAATTCCTTGGCCTGTAAACTCCTGAGGGAGAGGCACTCTGTGGGTCTCTCTCTGCACCACACACGGATGGGCCCTGTTAGCAGCTTAGTAAGTATTTTTTTTGTGATGATGATGAACTTAAACTCCTTGAGATTTTTCTGAATTTTCCTGCCTTCCATGGAGCTAAAATTTAGGGATGGTCATCATAAATTAGAAATCCAAGCTCTATGTTTTTTCTTTAAAAATTCTGTTTTCAGACCCTTTTACTAAGTTTATTCATTTCATTAGAACTTGACTCTAGTTCTGGAGTCCTGAACTTCGTTCTCTACTATCAGATCAGGACTGAGAAGAACACAGTAATAACCACTTAGTTCCTTTTTATTCCTTATAGGGTGAATTTTTCTGATTCTTCGCTTTTTTGCCTATCTATGGAACTTTACTTTCTTATTCCTTGGATGTATTATTTAATTCTCTATCAGACTAGATTGTATTGGAGCTGCTCTTCTAACACATTCCAGCAGAGGATGAGGAACAGCAGAGGTGAGGTGACTTGGAGAGGTCACCCCAAGTAGCCCTCCCCATGTGAAATTTTTGACTCCTATCTCATCTTACTCTTTTCTCTGTTACTGTCTCAAAAGAGTATCAGAGAACTTTTCCAGTAAAGGAAGGTGGCTCACGATAGCCTTCTGTTCATCACCAACACCGTAATTTATGTTGTGTGCAAAAGCACTTAAAATGCCAGAGAGCTCGTGGTCCCTGTGACCAGTCCCCTCCCTCACCTCCTGCCGTACTCCGTCTTCACTGCAGATCCGAATGTGGAGGGAGGGGGTGATTGGGCTTTGCACATGTCTCCTGGGCAAAATCTGCCTCGAAGAAAACTCTCCTGAGAATCCCAAGTTTGGCAACTTCTGTTTATCATACAGTGAACCGTAAATTGGTTCACCTTATTTAGCATTCTTACCCTTTGTTGTTTCATTACTCTGTTTTGAAGATGTAAGGGAGGAAAAACTTTTCCTGCTACCTATCTGAGGTTCTCCAACTGGGGCCCTATAAATTAGACTGACAAAAGGCAGATTGATAAGAGAAAAACAAGTTTAAGAGCACGTGTTTACCATGAAAGCACTCAGAAATGAGTAACTCAAAGTGGTGGATAGAACTTGGGCTCCTGGAGCATGTTAACAAAAGAACAGTACATTTTTAGAGAAGTTACAAAACAAAGGAAAAGGCCCTCAGGTATCTAAGGCAGCACATTGTGGGAAGGGCAGTACGTGGGGGAACGAATGGCAGTTAAGGGCCAGTTAGTAAAGTTTGCTGTGTGGATTTTTCTGGTGCCTCCTCTGGGCTGATAACGGTCTAAGGTTGTCTCCAGTGATTCATTTCCACCCTTTGTTGTGAGGAGTGGTACACATTTACAAGTTTATGTCCTGCTTTTAAGCAGGAGGAAGGAAGACGCTAAGTGTTCTTATAGCAGAAAGTACATTCTTGCAAAGACTCAGTCCTGCACTGTTAGCCCCTGGATTGGTCCAAGGTGCTGATCTGAACATTTAAACAGTTTCTTCTTGAGGTCATTCAGGTGGTCATCTGAGGGCTTGATGCAGGGCGGGGAAGTTCAGAAGTTTAAATCTCGTTAAGACAGGAATAGGATCATTTCCTCATGCCTCAGGCTACTTTATTCTGATAATTCAGCAGCTTGAGCATCATGAGTCCATTTTATTTCTTCACTCTGCTCCTCAGCTGCATTAAAGAAATCCTTGGCTGTTTGCTTGTAAACAGTTGGACTCGTTCTTAACTCGTACAGACAGCGCCCACCTAATAAACAGAACTCCCTCAAGTGCTCCTGGCCCATCTTTAAGCAACCCCTGGATGTGACTATGTGTCTAGGTCCACCCCGCAGGGGCCAAAGCCATCTTGTGACAAAATTCAACGAATCCTATTAAAATAAGTAAGTAACCAAAAGAATGGTGCCAGTGTTCACTCCCCCCTTGACCTGACCAGGATGGGTCAGCTGAAGGGCCCTGGGAACTGAGCGCTGTCGTTGCTCTGCGGGATTGCAGGATGCTTCTGGCCTGGCCGAGGGTAGACTCCATCCTTTTGTTATTTTTACCCATGTTAGTTGCTCCTCCTTTTGACTTCCTTGTGTTTCCAAAGGCACCATCCAGAGAAGGCCATTTCAGTTTTGTCTTCACGACCGGGCTCCTCACTAAGGCAATCGGGGCCTCTGGGTGTCTGGAGCATGCTTCATTGTGTGTACAAATCCTCTGCCTTCCCCTATCGCCTTTTTAAAATCTTAGTCACCAGGATATGCATTTTATTCTTTTAAGTTACTTTTCATTTGCTAGTTCGTACCTTATTTGTATCCTTTATAAGAGAAAGGGGGAGGACCCTCTTTATTTGATGCTTTCACTCTCAGGCTGTGGGGTTTTCTCATTGTGTGTGTGTGTGTCTGTGACGACTTCCACTCGGCCCTCTGCTCTCTGTTTCTATAGTTTCTGTCTGTGGCTGATGTGATGAGCAAACTCTGGCTTCCCTGGGCCTGGAGCACTATCTTGTCCCCAGTTGCTATCTTGTCCCCAAGGGCCACTGTCCAGTCTTCAGGGGGAGTTAAGGACCTTGGAGACCTCAGAATGGCTGGTGATGATGTCAGCATCAGTACCATACATGAATAGGGCTGATGCTGCAATCACGTGTGACCTGACAGAGCTCAGGAGCTGTCAGATTCTAGACCCAGTTCTGAAATGCACCCCTCTTGGGCCTCTCTGCAGAATGGGCCCCTGAGTTACAGATTTCAGGGATCTCTGGAAAAGCCACATATAAGTTTTAGGGTCTTGAGGGAGCAAAACTGTGCTATAAATCTTATTACTAACAGCTTGTTTTACCAGCAAGAGTAAGTAACTTACTCATGTTGGGATTAGACAGACCATTTAATAGCCATGTGTTGTCGGCACTGAATGGCTTGTAAGCAGGCATCACATCTCCAGTGTGCACTCGCCTCTGGCAGCACCACCAACCAACAGAAGGACATGTGTAGATATATCCTTTACTTGGGCGTTATCTGTGCCGTGGTGCACAGAAATCAAATGAGTGTGAACTTAGGCTTTGCTCTTGCTTTACTTTTTACTTGTAGCATTTGTAACCTCTTAGAGTCATCTCTGGGACCGGGGTGCATAGCAGTGGGAAAACCAGTTAGGATGTACAGTCGTGGGTTTTATCACCTGACTTGCTCTCTCGGCATTGTCCATGCCCCCTGACGGACATGCCAGTATTAGAGATAGATAGTTAACATGCCAACTTCATTGTATGTGGTTTTGCCCACTGTAGTTGTTTCAGGGAAACTGCAGTCCCTATTGATGAAGTAAACACTGTTTGAAATAGAGTCTGTGTGGTCTTCAGAGAAAGGGATAGCTAATATCTGCAAGAGAAAGGGAAAGAGCCACCTTTAAAAACAGCCCTTCTGTTTTTTCAACTATTTAGAGGAAAGTTCAGGCGGAGCATGTCTTCAGGCTGGCCGTTTCTTCTTTGTGATTTCAGAGGTGGTAGCCCAGTGGTGCACACAAGGAGACCTCCTGGCAGTGGCTGGTATGGATCGGCAAACTCAGCTGAGTGATCTGCCCAACGGCCCTCTCCTGAAGAGTGCCATGGTCAAGTTCTACAACGTTCGTGGGGAGCACATCTTCACACTGGACACTCTTGTACAGGTGAGCATGTGTGAAAGACGGGCACTGTGGTGCCGTGGTAGTGTGCCCCCGGTCTCCGCCAGATACTCATGACCTGGTTATACTCATCGTCGTTGTCTTCGACAGATCTAGTCCTTTGTTGGCTTTAATTAAATGATGAGGCCTAACCCAGGAGAAATGGGGAGAAAGACATGTTTGCCTTTTAAGCAAAATACTTTATTATGTTTCCCAATGAGTCAAATGATTGGGCAGTAAGCAGAGTGACCTGATGTTTGTCATCTACCGGAAGTAGAAATGAGAAACTTGCAGAAGTGAATGCCGAATCTTCATTTATTCACTCTGATACTATATTTGTTGTGCCAGTAAGCTAAGAGGGTGGACAATGAATTTCACAAACTCATCCTAGAAAAAGTGCTTCATACCTCATTGCTGAATATCAGTACAGTCACCTTCAAAGTCCTCCCCTTGGGAAGCTATGCACTGATGATGCCAGCGCCTGGCCAAGGTTACGACACCTTACCGAGTTGTTTGTGTGGTGCTGCCAATGTAAGTGCATGGTGGCACGTTTGCAAAACTCAGTTGTCAGATTTGGGGCATGACATCAGCTCTGATGGCCATTCCAGAAAGAGAGTTCCAAAATGGCTTTAAAGGGTGGACTAGGCGCTGACATAAGTGCATAACTTCCCAAGGGGAGTACTTCGAAGGTGACTAGTATTATTCAGCCAATGAGTTTGTGAAATTCATTGTCTGACATCATACTTTTATATTTCAGCTAGGTTATTGTTAAAAAATAAGTTTAAAAGCTTTAAAGTCTTTAAGAATGTATGCACAGGTGGGCCCCTTTCTGTTTGTGTTTATGTCCCACAAATTCGTAGACCGGTTCATTGCTGCTCTGCATCAGTTACAGCGGAGGACGAACTTCTCAGCAGGGTACAGTGGAGTTGACGATTGATGGGGGTGATGATAAATTGGGAACTTATGTCCTAGCCTTACCCAGCTCATCGGAGAGGCAGGTGTACCAGATTTGGGATAATTTGTGATTAGATGCAGGCATTAATTATTTAAATATATCTTTTAAAAATTGTGGTGAAAGAGATGTAACGTAAAATTACCATCTGAACCATTTTTTACGTATATTCCATTGTGATGTAAGCAGTCTCTGAACTTTTTCATATTGTGAAGCTGAAACTCTGTACCATTCTGTCCCCATGAGTTTGACTCCTCTACATAGCTCATAAGTGGAATCGAGCCATGTTTTATCCTTTTGTGACTGGCTTATTTCACTCAGCATAATGAATATCCTCAGGGTTCATTCATGTCATAGCATGTGTCAGAATTTCCTTCCTTTTTAAAGCTGAAAAATATGCCATTTTATGTCTATACAGGGGCTGCCCAGAAAGTATCCAGCCATCTAATATGAAAAATAGAGGCATTTATGGCTGGAGTTTTTTCTGGACGGCCCTCGTAAATCACTTTTTATCCATTCATCCATCAGTGGACATTTGGAGTCCTTCCACCTTTTGGCCATGATGGATAGATAATGCTGCTGTGTGCAAATACCTCTTGGAGACACTACTTTCAGTTCTTTTGGATCAATACCCAGAAGTAAACTTGTTGGTTCATATGGTAGTTCTGTTTCTAAGTTTTTGCAGAACCGCCCTACTGGTTTTCACTGAGGCTCACTGCTTTACATTCCCTCCAGCAGTGCATCCTCACCAGCACTGGTTATTTGCTGGTTTTTTATAGTAGCCATCCTGCTGGGTGTGAGGTGGTATCTCATTGTGATTTTGATTTGTATCTCCCTGATAGTTGAGCATCTTTTCATGTGCAGTTGGCAATTTGTGCTTCTTTGGAGAAATGTCCATTCAAGAACTTTGCCAATTTTTTTATTTGGGTTATTTGGCTTTTTGTTGTTGAGTTACAGGGTTTAAATGTATCTTTTGACAATACAATATCTTCTGTGGGCAAATAAGCATATTTGTTTGCTCATTTGTTCACGTACCCAACAAACATATTTTGGGGGCTGCTGTGTGGCTGGCACTGAGCTCTAAGCACTGGTGTGTAGGAACGTGACACAGGAGCCAATCAAGATGATAAGCGGCAATCAAGTCCCAGCCAAAGTGGATCGTGTGACGCTTACCTTGAGGTAGTGCTGTATGGGGCCTTCTCTGCAGTCCCTGGAGGCAGAGGTGGTGCAGATTGCCTACAGTTCGGAATTGGAAAGGTTAATGCAGCAGAAAGACAAAAAAGGAGATGGAATTTGGGGCAGCTCTCAGGATGTGGAAATGGGCTGCCCGGTGATCTGGGTCCATAAATGCTTTATGACTTGAGACTGGGAGATGTGAAGTCACGTTCAAGAGGAAGTGATAAAAATGAGGTGAGAAATTGTGGAAGTTCAGATTTTTATTTTAGAAGTGAAGTAATTCTGAGTGATGAGGCAAACCAGAGAAAGGAAGTTCAGATTTTTATTTTAGAAGTGAAGTAATTCTGAGTGATGAGGCGAACCAGAGAAGAGAAAAAAGTGGAGTCAAGTTGAGGCCGTTAGTGTGAGGCCAAGGTGTGTGGCAAAAAGAAACATGGAGTTCCTGCAGATTTGGGATTGAAGGAGAGATTACCTTGTTTGTAATAGTGACCCTACTGCCAGTGCGTTGCCTGGAACGTAGTAGGTGCTGAGTAAATACTTGTTCAATGGATTGATGGATGGACAGTTGTCAGTATATGCTTTCTTTAGTTCTTTCTGTTGGTTGGTTGAACCAGTAGGCTATGCACCCTTCTCAATCAAATCCTATGCCAGCTTTGCATCCCTAACCTAATTAGAAGACAGGAAGGGAACTTTCGGCTCTTTCTGAGTTGGTAGGACTTCTGTGTATATTAGAAGACTTCTGAATTGAGTGCCTTCAGCATCGTCCACTTTTGTGTCTGACTCAGGACACCCTTCAGGCAGCGTTCTGTTCCCTCTACAGAAACTGCTCTTTCCTCCCCCTCCACCTGGGGAAGTCTGTCCTCCTCCGTGCCAGGCCACGTCCTTCGCTAAGTATGCCCAGCGATTGCGGCCCTTCTTCTCCATGAACCCTCAGGGTGCTTTGTGCATCTGGCGTCTGTTACATGCTTCTCTCCACTTGACGTCAAAGGCCATGTTTTCTTCATATTTCTCTTTTGGATGGTTCCCTGGCTGGCATCGAACCCAGGCCGCAGCATTGAGCGCGCTGAAGCCCAGCCACTACACCACCAGGGAACCCCCTTGTTCATATTTCTAATCTTCACTGTGCCTAGAATGTAAGAGGCTTGGTGACCTTAGCCATTGCAAAGTTCCCATCAGCCGTCACATGAAAGTAACATGGGTCTTGAATTTAAACTGTCTGGACTCAGGGATGAGAGAGAGGCTTAGCTGAACTTCCTTTGGGGAAGGCTATCCATATCGTAGTGTTCCAGCATTTTAATAAATTATTGATTGTTTTATTTTCATTTGAAGGTCTGTCTCAACCATTGAAAAAATTGCCTCAAAAACATAAAGTTAAATAATGAAGCTATTAAAAATCAAGTACAGTGTTAATTATATATAGCACCAACTTAACTCCTGTCTAGAATGATTCTAAAATCCCATGGTATCTGTGCTATGTATGCTATTCAAGGAGTCCACAGGCAGGGACATTTTTATAGCAGGAAGGAAGTTAGGCAATTTATTGAACTGTTTATAAAAAGAATTTAATACACTTTGGATTGGATAATTTATTTCCGAGCTAATTAGATTGCAGCTTACTGTGTGCAGAGCCGTTGCCAGGCACAGACTTGCAACAGCCTCGGCTCTAAAATTGATCCTCCTGATTTGCTCATAGTAGCGATGCCTGTGCCTGAACCTCTTGTACGGAACCATACTATAATTTATTTTCCTTTCTTTCCTACCTGTTATAATTTTAAATCCTGTAATTTATATCATTAGCTGTTATCTGTGACTGTCTCTATGTAATTGTACATTTGGTAATGTGACAACAGGTTTTCAGAGTTAGGACTCCCGACTGAAGCTTGCAGGCTTCAGTAATTTGGGTCTGGGCTGCTGGTTGGTTGGTTTTTAGCTTGGTTTGACGTTAGCTTTATGAACTTTTTTTACATTAAAGGCTAGTGAGAGGGGTCACCTTATATTCTATAAGGTTCACTTACTGATGTAAGATATTTGTGTAAAAAATTAAGGGGGGAAGGTAGGTGTGAAAAATCAAATCAGAGATTTCATTTGTGGTCATTGACTTCAATGCTCTTGAAGAATCCTTTGGCAAAAATATATTTGCCTCCGTTGGTAGAGAATTCACTACCTGTTCTCATGAAGCTGCCCATGTGTGTGCTTTTCCTGGTGTGTATTGTCAAATAGATGAGAAAGTCCTTCCCGGTTTATCTGCTTATAAAATACAAGGTGGTATGTTCTTGGATGACTGAATCCTGAGCTAGCCTTTATTACCGTAACTTAGTTGGTGACTGAATCGTTTTAACGGAATATTCATAAACTGTCCACAGCTCCAACCAACGCAGTTTGTTGGTGACCAGTTGCCACCTCAGTCTGTTTACAAGGGAACTACTCTAGGAAGCTTCGTCTTTGCAGACGCTTATACATATACAACCGGGCTGCTTGGACCTTCAAAGTCCGTTTCCTATAAAACAGAGGTCCCGCCTTCCTCAGCCCCTCGCTGACACTGCTTTCTTCACTCTGCCTCTGATTTGGGTGTGCAAGAGATGAATCCCCCTCGCAAATGAGGGTTTGAATGGTACCAGCATCACAGTTCTAGCTGTCACTCCTAAAAATGGTCATTTTGTGTGATTTGAGAAAGGTTAAGTGCACACATTTACACCTGAGTTTCTCGTGGCAGACAGCAGTTGTTCAAACAAAAGCACTGGCCTGTGGAGCTGGATCTGTGTGTCCACTTTGGTGCTCCCAGTTCATTGGACGTGAGCACTTGGTGCCTTTCTCTTCGGCATTCCCTGGTCCTGGGAGGTGAGGTCCTAGGGAGGACATCACTCCTAGGGTGAGGGCTGCAGATGCGCACACCATGGTCCTAGGGGACCGGGCAGCTGGTTGTGAGGCAGCTGAGTCAAATTGCACCCCCATGTCTGCGGCCACAGGCAGTTGTTGGCACTTTGACTTTTGTTCAGATTTCCACAACAGAACATTTTGTAGCCAGGCCCTTGTAGGCTGGAACACCAGGAAACAGCACAGGAAAATGAGCATCGACAGAAAATGAGGCTTTGAAAAAGTAAGATGACACGTGGCATAAAAGAACTTGCGTGTGTCCGTGTGTGTGAGAATTTTCTTTTCATTCTCCCTCTCTCTCTCCAGCCTTAGTGAGATATAATTGACATGAATATGAGGGGGGGACCCCAAAAAACAGAACTTATGTATTAAAAATTTATTCTTACATTTTCAAACTTCAGTCACCTTCAAAGTACTCTCTGTTTGATCCAATATACCTATCGAAACACTTTCGCCATTGCTCAGTTTCTGACTCGTCAATTTTGATGCCTCTTAGTGCTTCTGCTGTGTTTTGTTTCACTTCTTCCACATCGGCAGAACGTTTCCCCTTGAGGACTCTTAGATCCCGGGAAATGAAAAAAAGTCGCTCAGGACGAGATCAAATGAACCAGGGAGGGTGGAGCACGAGGGTTGTGCAGTTTTTGGTCAGAAACTGTTGAGCACTCAGCACTATGTGGGCAGGGGCATTGTCATGTCACACACAGTTCGTGTATGTAAATCACCCATCATAACAAATGGGCAAGTGCGTTGAAAGAATCTCCAAAAAAAATTCACTGAGGCAGAACGCAGCCTCTCACACCAACGCCAGCGGGTGCACGGATGCAGGTGGGCTCCTAGAACTCTCACCTAGTAGGGGAGGCCTGCACTACAAGCCCTCAGGAAGATAGTTCATTTGGGGGGGCGGCCTCCCCGCAAGTTTAAGGTGTACACTGTGTGGATTTGATAAAATTGTGTGTTGCAGCACAGTTACCACTGTAGTGTTGCGTAACACCTCCATCACCTCACAATCACAGAATTTCCATTTTCTCCCTGTGGTGAGACAATGTAAGCCCTCCTCTGCTGCAGCTTGCGGGTGTGCGGTACAGCGCTGCTGACTGTGATCACCGTGCTGTGCTTGAGCCCACACGAAAGGACTCTTACAGGCTCACAGGGTTAAAGGGATCTTGCGGGAACACAATTCCTGTCTCCAGCCTCCAACTCGGCAGTCATTACTGTAATGTTTCCCCACATCAGAGACACCTCAGTCTTCAGGTGAGAGGGGCTGCTCTCACTGAGAATTCTTCTTCGGTTTTCTAATACAGCCTTTAAAATTGTGGGAAAGCTGCCAGTATTTATTTTATACTTTATTGTCGTACAGGAAGTATACGTTATAAAAACTGAATGAGCTGAGTGCATGGCCCCTGTGCCCTGGGCTGGGATGAACCATCACTGACTTGGGCAGGCTGGTGAACGCTGCACTCCGGGTTACTTCACTGCGTATTGTGGTCCTGCTCTTCCAAGAAGGGGCTTCCTGGTATCCTTGCGCCAGCGGGCAGTTTCTCCTTGAGACCCTGAGGCCTCACTTCCCCAGGCTGCCGAACTTCAGCTCTTTCCTGCATGGTCTCGCGTTCAGTCCTTTCAAGTCCTGCCACGCCTCCTCGCTGAGAATCCCGCCTCCTCGCGGACGCAGTGCTGGGCGGGGAGCGGCGCAGCCCTTCTGCCCCTGCCGCCGGCCCGCGCCGCTCACAGCACCGCCTGGCTGAGTCCTCTCCGCGGGGAGCCCCGCGGCCTGTGACCTGTGATTGTTTTCTGCTGCGTGAATCATTCCAGTCATTGCTGTCTGCTCTGGGCCTCTTGTTTCTCCTCTGGTCTTTGTGCCTTTTCTACGAATATCGGTTCTGTTTGTTTCTGAGCAAAATAGCCTGGACCGAAAGGATCAAGGGGAGAAGTGAGGGGAGAATTTGGGTTCACTACTTTATTTGTGACTGACAGTAAAACTTTTTAGTGGGAAATCACACATTCTTTGAGAGGTTGGTTCACTGCTGACACTGAGGAGAGGCGGTAGGTGGAGCTGGCACAGCAGCGGTGAGCGACCTGGGCCTGTCACCACCACCGTCGTCGGGACCTCGGCCTCTCGCCCCTGCCCACCTCCCCGCGTTGGCTGGGAATAAGGATGCCTGCGTGGCAGCCTTGCGGGGTGAAGTGAGATCGTGCACGAGTGTCTTAAGATAAGTAGGTGTGCTCCTGGTATGCAGTGTTGGAGACACGATTGTTCTTTTTGGTAGATCGTGATGGTACAGCAAATGCAGCACAGGATTTCTACCCAATTTGAAAGTCTGGATGCCTGGTTTAAGTTTCTTTGTACAAAGATACAAGAGATACATACATACCATAATGATAATTTTATGTAAGACCCTCCCAAAACGTGTGATCAGCTATTACACAGAAATAGTTACTGTGAAAAGCAGAACTAGATGGAGGGGAGGGGCTGCAGGAGAAATGTAAGTAGTCCCTGCACTGGAACCATTGGCCTGTCAGGTAGGGGGGCGTGGAGCTGCCGGAAATGGGAGGAAAGAAGTTTCTGCAAGCAGTTCCAACCAGTCGGGTTGTGCTCACTGCAAACCCTTCTTCATTACTTAAATTCCAGGTTGTAAATGTTGCCTTAGGAGGCCCAGGGTTGGGAGGTTGGGAGGTCATATATCTTTGAGATTAATCATGATTTGGATACTAACAGAGCCCCTGTCCTGACCTGCACATATGGGGGTTGATGATACCAAAGAAAACCTTTTGTCTATTTTTATGTGCTGTCAGCAGTGAGCAGCCTTGCTCTGAATTAAACAGGCCCCTCTCTGGGGTCTGCCCTCTGTGTGGGATCCTCTTGTAAGGAGGCCCATCTTGGAAGTGCTCTGGAAGCCCCCAGACTGGAGTTGCAGGCTCCACAGCCCTCCTCCAGGCTGCGCCCCACCTCCCCAGCAGCTGCCCCCCCTCGCTGTGATGAATGGATGTGGACTTGTCTTCAGCCTGGTGGTTTGTTTGTGAAACCAGGATTAGTTGACCCTGGAGGCTATTTTAAGCAAGTGTCTTTGTGTTCCTTTTATCTTGATGTTTGTCACTAAAATGTTGTGAAAATTTTGTTCCTGCCTGTCTGTCATTCATATAAAAGACCTGGTACCCCCACTTTTGATCTTCAAAACCCCCCAAGACCTCATTAAATTAGAGCTCCATCTGTCAGGATCGGAATGAGCAGATCTCCTGCTGCTGCTCCATCACAGCCCTCCACCTCTCCTCCTTCCGTGGCGGGTCCTTCTTGGACGGCACCCCTGAGCTTTGGGGGTTTTCCGGTACAAGCAGTTTCTCACTTGCACATTGGGATGTCAGCCTGCTTTTTCAAAGCAAATGATGGCCACAAGCCCCTAGAGAGGCCACCGCAGAGGCTGTGTCCGCTGCTTCTCCCTTTCCCAGATAGCCCCCCCACTTCCTCTCTCTGCCTCACCAGCTCGAGGACGGCTGAGAGTCACCGTGACTTAACATCGCTGGGTTCTTCCTCTCCTTTTCTCCACACAGCTTCCCCTTTACTCAGGAGAAAGCGGACAATGTGCAGGGTTCTGTAACAGTCCTCAGGTCACAGTGCCTGCCCCATAGCCAGTGCTGATGTGACTCTGAAATGTTCCCTGTCAAGGCAAAAGGGAAGGGCCATCTGGTTTACCTCCTTACCAGCTGCCCATGCCAGTTGTGTGGGGATCCAGAGAACCCCGGCTTCCCAGTACTGTGCCCCAGGCTGACTGCATCTCCAGGAAGAGACAGCATTACGCAGCTAAGTTAGGTTGTATGATACCCAATTAAATGCGGCAGTACCTGTAAAGCACTTTGTAAAACTGTTCCAGTGCTCTCTCTGTGCTCTGGCTAAGAATCTGTCTGCTTTAATGAAAATACTGAATTCTCAAAATGTACCATTTAACATTCTGTATTGTACTTTTAAAGAGCAGTATCCTCAAAAACTGTTAAGTTGTTTTATTTAGCTTGACACAAGCACGCATGATCTCTCTTTGCATACAAGATCGGGAGCTTACGAAGTCTCCCTTCACTCCCCACAGCGCCCCATCATCTCCATCTGCTGGGGCCACCGGGACTCCAGGCTGCTGATGGCGTCAGGCCCAGCGCTGTATGTGGTCCGTGTGGAGCACCGCGTGTCCAGCCTGCAGCTGCTGTGCCAGCAGGCCATTGCCAGCGCCCTGCGCGAGGACAAGGACATCAGCAAGCTGAGCCTGCCGCCCCGCCTCTGCTCCTACCTCTCCACAGCCTTCATCCCCACTATCAAGGTAGATCTTTCCGGCTTCCTCCCTCCTTCTCGCCCCACCCCCAGAGCAAAGAGGACGGCAGAGGCAGGGGACATGAAAGAGAATCCCAGAGCAGGAGCGTCGAGTCGTGGAGGTGAAGGTGTGCGGCCCCGTAGAGCTCCACCATGCTCTTCCACTCGTGCCCCGTTTGCATTTTCCACCAGTCACCCCCATGTGCTGGGCAGTGCCCAGGCTTGATGTCGTGTCATCCTGATGACCTCTCCGTGTCCTTCAGTCCTGACTTGCTGGCACACGCTGCCATTACTCCCATGTGAGGGAGCAGGAGAAACGGCCCTAGTCATTGAGTAACTTGCTCTGTAACTAGTTACGGGAATGGTCCCGATGGAACCCAGACTAATCCTTGGGCCTGCCATCCTGCCCACTGTGCCGAAAAGGGGCGGCCCCCACCTTGCCCTCGGGCCAGCCGTCTTTGTACTGACTGTACCTCGGGGACGGCTCTGTTTCCAGTGGTGGTTGGGGTGTGTCTGTCAGGTGCTATTCAAGTGTGGGTTTCCCCCAACCTAGGTTCTTCTCTGTTTCCTCTTCTTTGTATTCCATCTTTGCTTCTAAATGTGAGATCATCTAGGTGGTTACTTTTTTCCTGAAACATCAGAGTTTCAGAACCTGTTGTGGCTTTTTTCAGGTTGCTTTGCAGTCTTGCTTCTGTAGTGATTCTCAACCCTGGCAGCACAGTAAAGCCCACTGGGGAGTTTGTAGAAAATATACCCGCCGTCCCCGGGAGATTCCAGTGCCACGGGCTGAGGTGGGATCCTGGCTTAGGTGGATTTTAGAAGCTCCTGAGAGAGCCTGACGTGCTGTTCTACACCACGTAGATGACCATTCCCGTATCTGTCACATAACCAGTGACGCCCACACTCTCTCCTTCCCTTCCGTGTCCTGCTTCCAGCCCCCGATACCAGACCCCAACAACATGCGAGACTTTGTCAGCTACCCCTCGGCCGGCAACGAGCGTCTTCACTGCACCATGAAGCGCACGGAGGACGACCCCGAGGTGGGCGGCCCTTGCTACACGCTCTACCTGGAGTACCTGGGCGGGCTTGTGCCCATCCTCAAGGGCCGACGCATCAGCAAGCTGCGGCCCGAGTTTGTCATCATGGATCCCCGGACGGACGGCAAATCAGGTGGGCCCCTTGCCCAAGGGACCGAGGCCCTGGTGGTTCCCGACAGCCCACGTGAAGGGAATGCCTGCTTATGAAATGAGCCTGTGCAGGCCAGCACACAGCGTCCTCGAAGCCACCCCCTTCCAGAATCCCGATGAAGTTAACGGTTCTCTGATGGGATTTTAGCAGCGTTTGTGAGGCTACATGGGGGTGGGCTGTGGGTAGGGGCATCGTTGGCTCTCAGTCAAGGGGACACTGGCCTAGGCCTCTGGGGGCAGTAGATTCCCCTTTCAGTGGAAGAGTATTCTTATTGAGACACACTGAACATAGTGGTGAGGTACTGTGTCTGCCCGACCCAGAGCCAGTGATAGAGCTGACGGTCTCAGACCTACAGCCGCTCCTCAGTCGCCGGCTGCAGTCTCACTCCCGCCCTCACTAATCCTGCTACCTGCTTTGTGGCCTAGTACCGAGAACAGTTCCCTGCTCATCTGTAAGGTTTTGGCATGAGGAGCACTCCTTGCTACACTTCGTTACTCAGTGGATGTGTTCAGGTGCTGACCTCACGCCTGGCTCCGTCATTCTCTTCTGTGAGCCTCCAGAGGGAGGGACCCGGTTCGTTTTGTTTGTGCTGAGTGTGCCCGTCAGCAGTGCCTGCCAGCTCAGACGCTCTGCTGCTCCTGTGGCATTTTGCCTGGCACCGGTTGCACTGTCCTGTATGCCTGTCACCTGTCATTCCGGCTGCTGACATCCTAAGGGGCACACAGTGGTCATGTCAGGGTTATGTCTGCCCCTAGATCCTGAGGGCCTGGAGGAAAGGGGCTGAATCACCTTTGTACACCCAATGCCCAGCAGGCGCCCGACCTGGAGAAAACGCAAGCTGAACTGGGCTTGTTTCCATCAGTCTCATGCTTGTCTTTTTCATCCCCTATGAGACTGGCCTGCACCCCTCGATACATCCCAGACGCCACTGTGAGTGTGGCATGTCACAGTGCAGTGGGGTTTTTCAGCCGTGGCCTCCCCAGCCCCTCCAGTATTGAATGCAGGGAGAGTGAGCAGAGGGGTCGGGGCTGGGAGAGAGCGGGGAGAGGGAGGGTTCGGAGGGAAGGCAGGCGAAGCGAGAAAACCAGAAGAGCAGTGGGCATTCACTCGCGTTAGGGGAAGGAAGCCGGAAGGCGCCCCTGGCAGGGAACCGTGGAAGGTGCCGGACCAGAGCGCACATCCTGCCTCTCATCTGTGTCATTGTCTCTAAGTTTACAAAACCAGTACTCAAATCGAGTGTGGAAAGGAACTTGTGGGAAGAGCTGACTTCTGTCCCTCTGCGGACACACAGTCCCCACTGGAGATGCTGGCCGCAGCCTCTCCACCCAGGCTCGCTGGGTGCCCGCCGGCCTGCCCAGCACCCACTGCTCCTTGGTGTCCACAGAATCAGCTCATCCCCAACGCAGACAGACTCGTTGGGGTTTGAGATGTGTTTTTTTTTTTTGTAATTAAAAGCATGAAAACGTTGTAAAACAGAGCACATCAGCAGTCCGTGTTCCGTGCCACTCAGCATGGTCCCTGAGCCTCCATGCTTGTCAGGCCATGACAAGTGTCTTCCCTCCAGGACTTTGTGATCAGTTTTAGGGGATCCGGCAGCGTAATACTTGAAAAGTTCAGTAAAAAAGTAAAGATTTAAATACCTCAAGATAAAAATAGAAGACTTGTCAGGAGGCAGTGTGACTAATTGCCCGCCAAATGGTACATGCGAGCTGGTGCAGAGAAGGAAGAGTCCTGACTTTGAGGAGCCAGGAATTCCTCAGGCCGCCTCCCTGCAGGTCACCTGGGATGTTCTAGGCCTGTCCCTGACCTTCGCGAAGCAAGGCTGGGGTGAGGCCTAGAAATCTGCCCTTAATGGTTCCCAGGTGACTGTTACAGTCTAAAGTTTGTGTCCACTGTTGTCAGCCTTCTCTCACTGCTTAACAGATACACTCCTCAAAATTACCAGTGTGTATTTTTATAATCGATAAAATGAGTCCTGACACTTTTTTTTTTTTTTAGCAAAAATTCACAAATTTTCTAAAGGTATCTTTAGCCAGAGCTTGCTATGCACCAAATTTTGCCCCCACCCCCACCAAAAAAAATGTATATGTTGAAGCCCTATCTCCCAGCGTGACTGTATTTAGAGACAGGGCTTTAAGCCGGTAGTTAAGGTTAAATAAGGTCGTGAGGGTAGGGTTCTAATCCGGTAGGATTGATGGCCTTATAGGAACAGGAGGACGGAGAGATCTCTCCACACGTACACGTATACGCACACGCACACGAACACGTGGCAAGAGCCCACCCGTGCTGGCGCCCCGATCTCCAGACCTCACAGCCTCCGTTTTCTCATGAGCCAGTTCCTCATCATCTCCCCCGCGCCCCTCCCTGAGGTGGGTGTGTCTGTGTGTGATGCTTATCCCCTATTGGTTTTGTTTCTCTGGAGAACCCCAAATAACATAGATTTTAGTACTGAGAAATGGGGTGCTGCTGTGACAAACACCTGAACATGTGGACGTGGCTTCGGGACTAGGTTATGGGTAGGAGTTGGAAGTCTCTCAAGGTACCTGCCAGAAATACGAATGCAAGAGCCATTTCTGGTGAAGTCTCGGGAAGAGAGGAGGAGCACATCACTGGAAACTAGAAAGTGATCCCTGTTCGCAGCAAAGAACTTGGCCGAACCCTTGCAGGGTGTTGCGGAAGGTGACACTTGCAAGCCAGTGAGACTGCGTATTCAGCTGAGGAGATCTCTGAGTAGTTCTCACAGAGCAACATGGTTCCTCCTGGCTGCCTAGAGTAACGTCAGAAAGGAGAGAGACGAATGGAAGAATGGTAAGCGAAAAGGAGCCAGAGCGTGGGGATTTGGGAAATTCTCACCCATCCATGCAGGACGAGGTGAAGGAAGGCTGCTGGACATTGTGGATGTGACAGGCTGGGATGAGAGAGCTGTTTGACTAGGAACGTGCCCTGTTCCCCTGGGAACAATGACCCCAAAGGCAATTCAGAGATCACAAGGGCCATTGCTTTGGTTTCAGCAGGCCAGACGGCCTCTGCCCAGAGCACTGAGGGCAAGAACCTAGACCAGCAGAACCATGGGGACCACCCGACCTTGAGCCATGGGGGTGACACTGCTGTCTCAGTGGACCTGGAGGGCAGAGTATTGAGCCAAAGAGTGTTATTCTCAAGCCACAGTGGGACTGTCTGTCGAAGCCTGTGCCACCACTATGACTCGGAAGCACGTCACTTGCCCGGTTTCATAGGGTCACAGCTAGGGAGGAGCTGTGCCTCAGTGTGCATTGTCTCGCGTCTCACCGATGTCTGACGGGTTTTTACACAGGACTTCAGACTTTAGATGTTAGTATTGGTGCTGAAATGGGTTAAGCCTTCAGGGGTGGAATTGAATGTACTTTACACTAGAGAAAGACATGAATTTGAGGGGTGAACTAGAGGGAGTATGCTGTGGACTGAATTTCCTATGCTGAAGCGCTACCCCTTAATGTGGACTGTATTTGGAGATAGGGCTTTTGGGGGGTAATTAGGTTAAATGAGGCTGTAAGGGTGGGGTCCTGACGCAGTAGGACTGGTGGCCTCGTAAGAAAAGGGAAGGCCACTTGAGGACACAAGAGCAGAGCCCCACCAGCACCTGACCTCAGGCTGCCTCCTACACACTTTACGAAACAAATGTGTGACACCTCCTTACGGCATCTGGAGAGGACTTAAGGCAGAGTTTGTATTTAAAAGCTATTCACACTGCGTTTAAAGAAGATTTTTTAAAATTCTAATAATATAGCTGATTCGGGTTGCATGTTTTGAAAAGCCTTCAACCCAGATGAAATACAAGAGCTGTCCAGAAAAAATCCAGCCATAAATGCCTCTGTTTTTCATATTATGTGGCTGGATACTTTCTGGACAGCCCTTGTATGCGTGTTCTGGAAAACTGACAAAACTGGGATGCGAAGCCCCAGCCCTATGGTTAAAATTTTGATTCTCAAAGAACAATCCCAACTTAACATTTTTCTACAACTTGGATGTTTGTTCCAGAATTTCCATGATAGGTTGATGGCATTGCGTCTGCAGGACTAAGAGTTGCCCTTGGCCACCAGCCCTGTCCTCCCAGGGTGCGGCTCTGACGTGGTGCATTGATGTCTAGTCATGTTGGTGACAGGTGGCCGACACACAGGTCTTGGGGCACGCACTCAGAACGCAGCTGCTGTCTCCTTCTCACCTTTCCGTCTGTCCTGGGGGAGGGCCTCACACTGCCCGCAGCCTCGTCTGCACAGGGAGCCACCAGGGAGCCGGCACGGCCCCCAGCGCCCTCCACAACTGCCCAGACTCCGCTGCAGTTGGTGTGGCATGCAGTCGGGCAGTGGGGAAAGGCCTCGTTTTCCTGTCAGGAAGTGTTTACCCGGTGTCCAGGGTTGTTCTCATCTCTGCAGCTTCAGCAGGAGGCACAGCAGGCAATGGCCCTTCCCTCACGGAGTTGACACATGAATTGGGGAGACAGACCAGAAAGTCGTGGTGAATGCTTGTGCCTCCCCACGCTCAAATTCGGAGGTTGAAATCCAAAGGCCCAAGGTGATCATGATAGGAGGTAGGCCTTTGCGAGTTGACTGGGTCACGCAGGCGGAGCCTTTATGATCATGAGGTTGGTGTCTTGTAAGAGAGGCTTCTGAAAGATCCCGGCCCCTGCTGCCCCCTGAGGACACAGCAAGAAGTCAGTAGTCTGCAACTCAAAGGGCCGCAAGCAGAACCTCACCATGCCGGCCCCCAGATCTCCGAAACTCTGCCAAGTAGAGTCCTGTGGTTGACAAGCTACTCAGTATGTTTTGTTACTTCATTGTGAACACACTACTACATAGGTAAAGGGGAAGGCTCAGCAGTGTGTATGGCATGTAGCGTTTGCAAAACCCTAATCCTGCCATTAACAAGTAAGGCAGGAGCTGAGTGGACGATGCCTCACTGAACTGCCTAGGTCGACAAGTGGCCTGTGCTTACGTACAGGCGTTCTGTGGACCTACATGCGTACTTGGAAATGTAGCCTAGCTCCTTCGGATCCAGTGACTCCTAAATGACAGAATACAGAGCCCTGCTCAGGGCACGGGAATCGAGCCTGTGCATTTGCTTGGACCCAAAGGCACACCACTGGGGCTTGCAGGATTCAGATTCAGCAAGTGGTTTAATTCAAGAAGGGCTGATGTAGGAACAACCTGGGTATCAGCCAGCCTCCTTTCTCACTGCGTGCCAGGCAGTTCTGCTCTGTCCCCAGTGGCCTCAGAGAGGCCCCTGTTCACAGATGTCACCTCCATATGTTCAGAAATTTAGAGATTGGATTGGATTAACAGATTCATCCTTTCAGATGTAAACAGCCCTTTTGAATGGTAGACTCGCTCTTACTCTTTAGTTCTATAAATTTACTTCATTGTGTTTTTATTACCTGGCAGGTGCTTGGAGCCCTGCGGGAAGGAGGCTTTAGTTAGCAAAACAAAACGGTTTTGAAGAATGGGGAACTTTCAGTGAGAGCCGGCCTGGGGGGCAGGGCAGAGCAGGGGTTTGGGCAGAGCAGGGGTTTGGGCAGCGCAGGGGTGTGAGGGGGTGTGAGAAAGGCAGGAAGGAGGAGGAATTTCCAGGAGGAATGTCAGCTATGAGCTCTGCCTACTTGGCGGTTCTGTGGTGGCCCCTCCACTGTGCGTACCGCCTTCTGCCTTGAGGCTGCAAATCTTCTGCCTAGTGGCCAGTTGGCAACGATGTTTTGAGTGGCTTCAATACAGTCACACTCAGCGGAATCCAGAGCTACCTCTGAAGGTCCTGCTGCACAGAACCTTTCAGTAGCTCCTTTCAGCTACTCTGCCAGTAGCTCCGTCAGTGGCGTAGCCAGGCCCCCACCTGGAACCTTGTGGCAGATGCAGCAGAATGTTCCACAGATTAAACATAAGGGATCTATCAGGTCTCCAGTCGAGAGCAGGCTTGGAACCAACAAGGGCCTGCCTAGGTCAGGTCAGAAGCAGGTTCCTGGGGCATTCAACGAGTCAGCAAAACATGTGGTGATGGAAAGACAGTTGACACTGGGTGGTGAATACTTAATGCAACACATAGACGATGCACTGTAGAATTGTACACCTAGAACCTATGTAATTCTTGTTAACCTGTGTCAACCCAATTAAGTCTAACAATTTTTTAAAAATATAATAATAAATGAATGAATGAGTGAATAAATGAATGAATGAATGAGTCAGCAAGCCCCACACTTGGGTCCTGGGCTGCCCGAAAGCCTTCCTGAACCCAGATGGACGCCTGGTGTGTCGTGAGGCCCCACAGCACAGCCATTGTGGTTTCAGCTTTTGGCTGTATTGTGCATTCGAGAGACCTTAAAATACACTGCCTGTTTTGATAACAATAGAAGTAATTGCCTGCTTTGTTTAGAAAATGTAGTAACACACCAACAATGCTACTTGCTATTTCACCCTCTAGTTTACTTAAAATGATGGCCTATAGAGTCAGTTGTCCCCTAATTTCTAGAAGAACCTTGTCTGAGTGATTCCACTTCCCTGAGATTTGCTGGTTGGTGTCTTACCAGATGAGGTCTATGGGAACAGCTTGATTTCTGCCGTGATCGACAGCTGCAACTGCTCTGACTCCAGTGACATCGAGCTGAGTGACGACTGGGCTGCCAAGAAATCTCCCAAAATCTCCCGAGCTAGCAAATCACCCAAACTCCCAAGGTAATCTCGGTCTTCGGGGGTGTGCTTCCTCTTCGTGCCCCTGGAGGTGTGCGCATGTTGTGCTTGCAGCGGAATGTCACTGACACCAACCAGAGGGCATCCCCGCCTCTCATTGGGAAGGTTGGAAAGATGCATCCAGTGGGAAGTTTTCTGAACCCCAGGACTTCTCAGCACTGATGGTGCGTGGCGTGGGGTGGCTGACTTGTTTTTCTTCCAGTTTGAGAAAAGTAAGAAAAAGGTTTTAAGTGTATGTAATGTGTGAAGAGAATGTCAATTAAATGCCTACAATGCTATAATTGGGGGGAAAGGGGAAAAAAAAAACAAAACCCTATCGATCCTAAAGGTTTGTTTTCAAGAGTGGCAAGAGTTAGGAGTAGGTGGAAGGGCCTGTGCATGGCAGATGAGAAGCAACACCTTCTCGTGTTGGCTCCGCCACCACGGGCTGTGTAAATGGACCGGTCCTGACCCGGATACCAGCATCCGTGTCTGTGGAAGTTCATGGGAGGGCCAGGTCTTCATCAAAGCCCCTTCTAGCTCTAAAATTTGTGATGCCTTGCAAAACTGGAGTAAATTTACATGTGATACATACCTGTCCAGATGTAAGACACACAGTTCATCGTGCAGTTGGTAAGCCAGTGTATTCACCACCCTGTTGAAGATAAAGGACATTTCCATCGTCCTTTCGATACCCCCTGCCCAGAGTAATCACTGCCTGCCTCTGTCACCATCGGTCAGCCTTGCTTGTTCTTAAGCTTCACATAAATGGAGCCAAACTGTACGCACTTTCTTATTTGGCATTTTTTTTTCTTTTTTTTTGCTCAATATTAATGGTTTTGATAGTCAGTCATGTCATTATATCTGTCCATCGGTGTTTTGGTTGGTTGGTTAGTTTTTCTGGCACTATGGAATGCCATTGTGATGAATATACTACAACCTCTTTATTCCGTTTACAAGTTGATGGGTATTTGGTGGCTAACAGTTTGGGGCTATGATGCCTGAAACTTTTACTGACCTTCTTATAAGTCTTTCTGTGGGCGTGTGCATCCACTCATGTCAGGTGTGACTTGGATGGAAGGTGCCCATTCCATTTTAGGTCCCCACCAGCAGTGTGAGAGTTCCAGCTGCTTTTCATTCTCACCTACAATTGTATTGTCATTAAAAAAATAATTTTACCCATTCTGGTGGGTGTTAGTGGTATCTCACTGTGCTTTAATTCTGGCATTTCCAACAACTGATGATGCTAAGCAGCTTTTTATATGTTTATTGGCCATTTGGGCATCTTCTTTTATGAAGTATCTGTTCAAGGCTTTGGCCTGTTTTTTATTGAGTTGTTTTTCTCTTTTCAAGTTGCAAGGTTCTTTGTGTGTTTTAGCTATGGCTTCTTTGTCAGATATATGGACTGCCATATAGTCTAATGCATGTATGAATTCTTCTATTGTGGTTAGTGCTTTTGGTGCCCTGTTTAGGAGATCTTGATCTCCCCTCGCGTCATGAGACATTCTCCTGTTCTCATCCAGAAACTTTGTTGTTTTAGCTTTCACACTCAGATGTCAGATTTGTTTTCCTGTATAGTGTGAGTTAGAGGTGAATGCTCGTTTTTTTCCCATATACATACCCAGTTGCTTCAGCAATCTGATTAATTTGTTTTCATCTTTGTTATTAGCTTGTTAAATTGCAAATAAAGTTATGAATGTCCCTGCACTTCTGTAGTGCCCCAGCTTTTCCCATTGCTTAGGCAGACAGGACTTTGAATACATAAGCCACCAAATCCTTCACCGTAAATGCCCTTCTGAAGTGTCCAGATGTTGCCATCCCTGTAGCTCGTCGTCCTTCCTTCTGTCTTCCCCTGCACAGAACCCCCTGCACACAGCGGCCAGCCTCCTCCTTCGGGAGCACTGGACATGAAGCTGCAGCGGTGCAGGTGGGCCTAGGGCGGGGCATCCGTGGAAACTCGTCAGCCTCACTGCTGTGACACGTCCCTGGGGGCAGCGGCGTTACATGCGTGTACCCCCATGTCATGAGTAAAGGAAGTGAGGACCACTGATACAGGATCAAAAGGCAGCAGAAAAACGTTAGTTCAGCTGATCTAACTATCGCGGGGGGCGAAATGCTGGATGAGTTTGTTGAAACCCGGAGTCAGGACGTCTCTGTAGCTGTAAGGTGAGAGCGGGCACTCCCACGGCCACAGGCGCGTGGGCATTTCTCAGCTTGCTGATGCAAGTCAGTAGAAAGTGAAAGTTAATTCTCTGAGGTTTCTTACAAATGAATCGCTTGATGTCATCTCACTCTGTTTTCTGATACACCTGCTCTCCTGTTCGTAAAGCGGAAGCAGGCAGGAGGGCGTGCTAAGTGAAGGGGCCTGGCTCTTAAGAGCGCGACACCCATGGGTGCCTGCCAGCAAGTGAAGGGGAGAGCTGGAGTGTGGGCTCCCTGGGGCCTGACCCTCCTGCCTGGTCTGCACAGGATCAGCGTCGAGGCTCGGAAGTCTCCCAAGCTGTCCCGCGCTGCTCAGGAGATGTCCAGGTCCCCCCGGTTAGCGATGCGCAAGCCGTCCATTGGCTCCCCCAGCCTGACGCGGAGAGAGTTTCCCTTTGAAGACATCACCCAGGTACAGTGTCGGGTTCTGGGTCGATCACAGGCCCCGACGCTGCTCTGTGCTTCCTCCCTCTGTGTGCGTGGGACGATGGCCACACCCTCCCTACCCCATCTCCTGCCCTCACGGCACTCATGAATGCCCAGTGTAGAGAGGTAACTGGAGCCCTGTTCGTCCTCCTCACGCCCCTGCCTTCAGGAGAGCCCGTTACCTCTGCTCCACATCCCACAGAACATCCTGGCTACCTCAGGTGACACAGCCACACCTGCCTCTTCCCATTTTTGTATCTTTGCTCTGTCATGAAGGCTTCCTTCCTGGCTCAGCCACATCCATTGCAAAGCATCTTGTTTACAGCATTTGTTTTTAATTTTTTTTTTATATTTTTTATTTTTGGTGGTTCCCTGGCTGGGAATCAAACCCAGGCTGCGGCATTGAGAGCGCCAAAGCCTAGCCACTACACTAGCAGGGAACCCCCTGTTCACAGCATTTCTGAGTGACTTCCCTCTCTGCAGACACCTTTTCTCCTCAGTTAGGTTATCAGCTCTTTGAGGAGCTGTATTTCATTCATCTCATGATTGCCCTGCACACACACAGTATGGGCACAGTGATAACTTTAAATTCTTTTGAACTTAATTGTCTGAGAAAACAGATTAATTGGGTAGTTTCAGCATATAATGGTATCAGTGCAGCTGATGTTTCTAGGAGAAACACCAAGGATAAAAATGGGTTCAGAGCCCAGTACCCTCTCTAGTCCAGGTGTTGGGGGAAGGCAGAAGTGCAGGAACGTGTGTGCAAATCTCTTTGGTGGCCTTTTGAACCTACGCACATGCCAACACTCTGGGACACAGCTGCCTCTCACTCCAAACCTGAGAAGCACAGCTCGGGGAGCCACCATGTGAAAGCAGGGGTGTGACATGCTGCAGCTAGCTCTGCTCCTCCAAGTGGTAGGTCGATGTGGGGAGTGCTGTTCCCAGCAGTGCAGCCCTGTGACTTTTTAAACAATGCGCGTTAACATTCTCTCTTAAGTGATGAATAGACAATATGGAAATTGATTGTGATTTTTCTTTCCTTTTCTTCTCCCACAGCACAACTATCTTGCTCAGGTCACGTCTAATATCTGGGGAACCAAATTTAAGATTGTGGGCTTGGCTGCATTCCTGCCGACCAACCTTGGTGCAGGTAAAAACCACGTCCCAGCCTCCGGCTGCTGTCCCAGTGGGAGTGCAAACTGAAAAAAACAATTTCAACTTGCAGTGGCCTAAAGGAATTGAAGAGCTCTTAGGACACCAGAAACTTAGCCAGAATTTTATCTCCAGACCCTGACTCTAACTACTGCATTTCACAGAAATCAGAAGGCTCACTCACGTGGGTTCTCTGCCAGTGTGCTTTCATTTTTTATATAAGCCCCAACTTACAAAAGTGACAGAAATAGTCGAGCTCTCTGTCAAAATTCTCATTGGTTTCTGTTTATTGTGATTTCTAGCCTTTTACTGTGGGCAGGTTTTGGTACCAGTGTCTTTAGGATCTTGAGTTAAAAGAAACTGAAGTCGAGAAGGAGGCTTGAAAGACTATAGGTAGCCGGCTGGCTGTGAGCACGGCTCTTGGTGGACGTCTTTATGGACGTCATGGCTAAGCCCCAGGTAAATCCCCTGCTGTGCACGTCTGAGGCAGTAAGGAACACGGAGACAAGGCAGTCTGCGGCCGGGCTAGAAGCCGGCTTTGCCGACTCCTTTACTCTGCGCCCAGATGCCCCGAGCAGTCTAACCTGTCTGGTTTATTCGGAGATGGGAAGGTGTGACGTGTCAGGAGCCCTTTGCCAAAGCAGGTCTGTCCCAATGGGCACACCCCTGTGTGGGCCCAGGAGTTGTGCTGTCCCCCCACCTCGCTAGGCCACCTAATCATGCACGCATGTCCCTGGAAGGCTGGCTCATCCAGGCAGCATTCACCTACAGCTCATGGCCCCATTTCAACGTGCTCTGCGTAACCTACAGAAACGATTTTTGAAAAATTCTGAACCTGCCTGTAAGAGTGGTTTCAGGCAGTCTTAGATCCTTTGAAATAAATTATTCTTGCAAACGAGATACTTAAAAAGACCCATTGCTATGTGTGCATCTTCAGAAACTTATTAACACATTTCGTACTGCTCACGAGTTTTCTCGTGTTTCGCTCACCATCTGTTAAGGACCACTCACGAGTTTTCTCGTTTTTCACGCACCTAAAGTGAATTATGATCTGTAGTTATGCGGTCCCTGGCGTATGTCTTAGAGATTTCTATGCGGTACACAATGTAGTGCTGCATTTGGAGTTCTTCATTCTGAGGTTTCTCAGCTCGAAGAATAAGAGGGATAAAAGTAAAACCTAAAACTGACTAGAAAACATAGACCGTCCCTGTGCTTAATGCAGACGAGTCCCTTAGAATATTTCCTATACCCGGCCAACTGTGGACCACAAAGCCCGTCCCTCAGCTCTTTGGCAGTGGCCACCTGACGTGCACAGTTGAGTCTGCTCACCGCTGCATGCCTGTCCTCTTTACCCCCACGTCGGTACGCTGAGAACGGAGTAGCTGCCCACAGTCAGCACTGAAGAGTGGACTGCAGAGGGGGGTGTTCTTACTGGGTCTTTCCATTCGCCCATACTCCTTGGAGGTTGAGTAGGTCCGCACATCAGTCAGCCAGGACCTTGAGGTGGGAGGAATTGGTGTGGCCAAGACGAACGCTTCTCTAGTCCGCAGGGACAGCACTGTCCCAGTCACCGACCTTGTAAGAAGAGTGTTTGGGCTTCTACTGCTCATGTGTCACACTGGAAGCGTTTCTCACTTGGTGCTACCAAAGAACAGAAAGGGAGTCTTGGACTCTGGAAGGGACATTGCACATGGTGGTGCCCTGTCGGACAGCCGCTGACGCTCTGGAGATGTGAATAACGAGGGCTGTTCACACACGGTGTAATTGGTTTCCTGCAATTAGCCTGATTGGCCCGTTTAATTTTTTCAATTTTCATTTTTGGCATTTCTTAATTTTGAAAATAGGGAATAAATTCAAAAGATTTAAAAGATCACATAGTACAGTAAAATCCCTTTCATCGTCACCCCTAGCCACCTACGTGGTTTTCTCCTGGAGGCACATGATGTTATTTTTAATTCCTGAGATTTTTTATTTTGTTTCTCTTTGTTAATATGAGCAACAAAGAATAGCACTTTAATGCATTAGTTCTTACGCTATATGGAACCATCTAGAATTTTTCACCCACCATTCATATGATCTTCTGTGGGCAAAAGAGATGAACATGTGAACAAGACTGGTATTGGCCACTGGGCTGGAAAGTCACCTCAGCCCACGCCGGGCTGGCCACCAACCTTACAAAAGTGCCTCTGAGGAGAAGGCGTGCCGTGCCATCTGCCACTGGGCCATCGGAATTGACAGCTGTGGAGATAGAAATTGGCTTCTCTAAAGCAAAAAAAAAAAAAAGAATAACTATAATAATAATTAACTTCTACATACCTCACAGAAAAGAGTATTAAATATCAAAGGAAGTTAACAGGCAATTTCATCCTGATTTTAACCTACTATGAAACTTAAGTTCAGGTTCATTGTGTTTTAACTTATTTTGTCTCCTCTAAATATTTTAGTTACAATTTAGGCTTTCTCTTAAATGCTCTTGATAATCAAATTAAACTTTAGTGTTTAAAGAAACCATGTGGAAGTTCCCTATGAACCTCTCTACTGATCATGACATTGAAATTGAAAGTCATAAAGACCAGAATCCAGTCCTGAATAAAGGCAGCATTTTATCCCTACCCCTTCCCTTGTCGTTGCTTTCAGGCAGCTCCTTGATGGCCCGAGGTCCCCTGAGCTGGGCACTCCTGTCACCACAACTGTTTTCACTAAATTATCCTTCTGATTGCACCTGAGGTTTTTTAAAAGCACATTTGTAATACCCCAGCTCACTCCAAAACAGGATCATGTCTGAGATAGGTTTCTGATGTTCTAAATGTGTGGTTCTACAGACACACCGCTGGCAGCGTGGCTCGGCTCCACCGAGAACTTGTTATTAAACCCAGGCCATGGCCGTGGTGCCGGGGGAGGTGGGGGGCTGCCCTCGACTGCAGAGCAGTACCTTTCTCCTCCTGCCAACCCCCTTTCCTCTTCCCACAGTAATCTACAAAACCAGCCTGCTGCATCTCCAGCCGCGGCAGATGACCATCTATCTCCCGGAGGTTCGGAAGATTTCCATGGACTACATTAATTTACCTGTCTTCAACCCGAATGTTTTCAGTGAAGATGAAGATGACTTACCAGGTGTGTTATCTAGTTTGTCAAGAGCCCTCACTTAGTAGGTTGTGACGGGGGACAGAGTGGATGCCACTTCACCACCTCCTTGGGAGCTTCCGGGGTGAAGTCTGAAACCGGCCCCCTGACTGGGAAGGCAGGGAGAGACCGGAGAACGGGAGAAAGGGGCTGGCCGCTCCTGATTGCCAGGTGGCTGTTACAATGAGCACTGCAAGACTGTGGGGTCCTGCACCGGCTGCCAGAATTGTAAAGTTTGTCTAGAGCCCCTAACTGGGATCAGTCATGTCCACCGTCCAGATGGTCTCGACACTGCATTCCTATCTCAAGGCAGCGTCCTTGGGGCTGCTTCTGGGAGCTGGGAGGGCAAGTGGAAGGCACATTCCAGGGCCGGGAGCGGGTGGGGAGCCTCCAGTTGCCTGGGTGCAGCCCTCAGGTCAGCCAGGGGTCATGTCTCCTTGATGCCCTCCCCCAGCAGAATGACACGTGTCAGTCTGTGCCTGCTGCCTTGGTGGTGTAGTGGCATGCCCCAGGAGAAAGGTCACGTGCTGTCACTGCTTTGGGGAGGAGGGAAGTTACTACACAGAGCAAGGACAGTTAAGGTGGCCGTGACGCCCCATGTTCACAGAGACCTTCTACTGTCTGGTTTTATCCTCACAGGACTCGTCTTAGTCATGTGCCCAGGTTAAGAGAAGTTAAAGGACCAGTCGGGACTCTGTAAAATCAGAGCTGAACCCAGTCCCGTCAACCCGAGGCTAGCCCTCATCCTTTCAATACTGCTTAGAGCATGTTATCCCTCAGGTGACCCTGTGGTGCTCACAGAGCCAGTTCAAACCCGCCCCTTCATTGGCAGAAGCCTGTACATTGACATTCCCCTCCCAACCTGCAGTGCAGGTCTCATCGCACAGAAGCCTGGTCCGAAGTAAAGGTAGAATCTAGTACAAGGTTTTACAAGCCCAGTTTACAAATTTTCAAATAGCTGTGGCATCTCAAGTTAATCTAAGTGTTTTCTAGTGGGAGGAATCCTATTTTGATTAATAGATTAGAATGATTTCTAATTAGTCTGCTGATTACTTGTATGTGACTATTCTCAAAAAAGTCCACCTCCTATTTTATAAATATTGGAGACTCCTCTACTTCCGGCCAAGCAGGGTTCTGAAGCTCTCCGATTTGTGCAGTCACTCATGAACAGAGGGGCTCCGGGCCTCACGTGGGGCAGGGAGGGACCCGCATCCTCACTTAGACTCTAAACTTGGGGGGGTGGTTTACCTTCTCTCAGCCCAGGTTTTTACCTGTAAAATGACCTGTCCTGTGCTTTGTGACAGGAGCCATCCTTGAGTCTCTTATGGTACAGCTCTCCTCATAGATGGAGCTGGTATTCTAGACCAGAGGTGTCCAACCATTTGACTTCCCTGGGCCACATTGGAAGAAAAAGCATTGTCTTGGGCCACACATACAATGCACTAACACTAACGATAGCTGATGAACTAAGAAAAAGGCCTGTGCCTTTTTCTGTAATGTTTTAATTAAGAAAGTTTATGAATTAGTGTTGGGCCGCAGGTTAGACAGGCTTGTCCTAGATTAACACAGTCCTAATGGGTGAGGGTTTGCAACCACGCACACCTGCAGTTTGGCGAAGCCTCACACACTTGAGCTTTATAGCAGGCTCCCTGTTCAGAATCTTGGATTTAGAAGCCTCTCTGACACGTTCCCCCTTAACAAACACCCTCCCTGCTCTCCCAGAATGTGGCTAGTACAGCTCTCTCTAATGCTCAGCTGTTCCTGCCCGTGGTTCTCAGTGAAAGGAGGGGACATTTTGTCTCAGGACTTACGTGTAACTCTGGTGACACAGCAAAGAAGCTCTCCTTTAGCGGGAAGACGCTGCCCCCAGTATTCCGTACAGAGCGAGCCTCTGGAGAGGGCTCTGGAGAGGGCTCTGAAGAGGAACAGTAGAAAACTTGAGACGGGACAGATCCACTCAGCCAGAGGAGTTACATCGCAGTAGAGGACCCCAGGGGAGCGGGTGGGTGGGTGGGACGTCTGTTAACCGGCGCCAAGTACGGGCTCAGCTTTGGATGGACTAGCTGGCTTCGTTCTGTAGTTCTGGTGAAGGGTCAGCAGCCTTTACAGTTAGCCTGTGAAATTCTGTTTCCTGCTTATGTTCCCACATAGCACTTAGAGAGGCCCAGGTGAGCACACCTGCAGTGCTCAATGGGCACCTTAGATAGGACAGTGTAGAACAGTGGCTGTGAGCCTGTGCGCATGTCTGCAGGTCACTGCTCAGTGTGTGCTCCACTAAGTCCCCACTAGGTACACATAGGACATATATATATGTGTGCTGCGTTTTATTCAGTGTGGCTCCATCTTACCTAGTTAGAAATGCTAAAAACCAGACAAATTAGGAAACGAGCCTTCCCTAATATGCAGATTTGCTGAGGATTCATTTCACTGGTTTCTCCACTCCATTTTATATAGTTCTGCTTACAGGAACTTAATTGACATCCGAGTTCCACATACACACCTGCTGCATGGCACGTCCCACATTGACTAATCCATGACCATGGCTAAACCTGCTTGGAAGCTGAGGCACAGTCCTCAGTGCGTTTCATACTGTGCCATGGCCCTCTTGCACAAAAGAGTGTGCTGTTTTATGCATATCTTGAGTAAAAAACACCTTTAAACCCTTAAGTATTTGCCATGGTACCTCTGAAGTAACATGGTACCAAACTGAGAAGGTTCAAAAGTTTATTCACTGAGAAGCCCCGACAGTGCCCTTAGCTAACAGCACTGCCCTGCAGGGCCCACCCATTACCTGGATGTCCTTCCGGAAACACCGGAGGAGCTTTGTGTGACTTCACCGAACAATCCAGCTTCCCCCAAGCAAGTACAGCACATCTCCGTCTAGAGCAGTTGCATTTCATAGCAAAGGGACTAGATGAGTTGAGAGGTATTGCTTATTCTGACCCTGTTTCGTGGCACTGCTTTGTGACCTCCTCATTTTTCCTCATTTCCTTCCAGTGACGGGAGCATCTGGCGTGCCTGAGAACAACCCACCCTGCACAGTGAACATCCCCATCGCACCCATCCACAGCTCAGCGCAAGCTATGTCCCCCACGCAGAGCATCGGCTTGGTGCAGTCGTTATTGGCCAATCAGAACGTGCAGCTGGACGTCCTGACCAATCAGACCACGGCCGTGGGGGCAGCTGAGCACGCAAGTGACAGTGCCCCCCAGTACCCGGTCTCTAGCCGCTACTCGAGCCCTGGACAGGTGATCTTCGGAGGTGTGGAGATGGGCCGTCTCATCCCGAATCCCCCGCAGCTGTCCCTGCCACCACCCGCTCAGGGGGCAGTGCAGCTGTCAGTCGTGGATCACGGAGGAGACCGCGAGCTCGAGCACTTGCAGAAGCCCATTAAAGCGCTGCGGCCCTTGCCACCACTGGCTGTCGAGGGAGACGCCGTGGTGTTTGGCGCCACCCAGGAGGTCCAGGTGGCGAAATTGAACCCCCCACCACCCTACCCAGGAACCATCCCCGCTGCCCCCACCACAGCAGCACCGCCGCCCCCACTGCTGCCCCCGCAGCCCCCTGTGGACGTGTGCTTGAAGAAGGGTGACTTCTCGCTGTACCCCACGGCAGCGCATTACCAGCCACCGCTGGGTTACGAGAGGATCACCACCTTCGACAGCAGTGGCAACGTGGAGGAGGTGTGCCGGCCTCGGACGCGGATGCTCTGCTCACAGAACACCTACACCCTCCCCGGCCCAGGCAGCTCTGCTACCCTGAGGCTCACTGCCACCGAAAAGAAGGTGCCCCAGCCCTGCACCAGCGCGACCCTGAACCGCCTGACGGTCCCGCGCTACTCCATCCCCACGGGGGACCCGCCTCCCTATCCCGACCTGGCTGGCCCACTGGGCCCAGGCCGAGGGGCATCGCAGCGGCTCGACAGCAGCCTCATCCACGCCACGCTGCGCAGGAACAACCGCGAGGTGGCGCTCAAGGCGGCGGCCCTGGCCGAGCCCCCGCGTGCCCCGCCGCAGCACCCGCCCTTGCAGCACCCCGCCAAGCCCAAGGGCGCTGCACAGTTCCCCGCGCGGCCCCCCGCCGCCCTCTACACCTGCAGCCAGTGCAGCGGCGGGGGTGCGGCCGGGCGGCCCGAGCCGGGCGCAGGGGGCGCTCAGGCGGCCAGCACCTCCCCGTTGGCCTCCCAGTCCTCCTACAGCCTCCTGAGCCCGCCCGACAGTGCCCGCGAGCGCACCGACTACGTCAACTCGGCCTTCACCGAGGATGAGGCACTGGCCCAGCACTGTCCAGTGGAGAAGCCCCTGAGGCACCCCGCGCCACCCGAGGCTGCCGTGGCCGTCAAACGGCCACCCCCTTACCAGTGGGACCCTGTGCTGGGGGAGGACATTTGGGTGCCTCAGGAAAGGACAGCACAGACTGCAGTGTCCAATCCCCTGAAACTGCCCCCTCTGATGGTAGGTCAGAGCCAGCACCTGGACGTGTCCCGGGTGCCCTTCGTTTCCCCCAAGTCTCCCGCCAGCCCTACTGCCACTTTCCAAACAGGCTATGGGATGGGAGTGCCATATCCAGGAAGCTATAACACCTCCCCTTTGCCAGGAGTGCAGGCTCCCTGTTCCCCCAAAGACACCCTGTCCCCAACACAGTTTGCACAGCAGGAGCCCGCTGCGGCCCTGCAGCCGGCCTACCCGCCCAGCCTCTCCTACTGCACCTTGCCCCCCATGTATCCCGGAAGCAGCACGTGCTCGAGTTTACAGCTGCCACCCATCGCCTTGCACCCCTGGAATTCCTACTCCGCCTGCCCGCCCGTGCAGAGCCCCCAGGGCAGTCTCCCCCCCAAGGCACACTTGGTGATAGAGAAGCCCCTCGTGTCGCCACCGCCTCCTGACCTCCAAAGCCACTTGGGTACAGAGGTGATGGTAGAGACCGCAGACAGCTTCCAGGAGGTGCTGTCCCTGACAGAGAGCCCCGTCCCCCAGCGGACAGAGAAGTTCGGAAGGAAGAGCCGGAAGCGCTTAGACAGCCGAGCAGAGGAGGGCAGCGTTCCGGCCATCACCGAGGGCAAAGTGAAGAAGGAGGCCCGGGCCTTGAGCGACTTCAATTCCCTCATTGCCAGCCCCCGCCTGGGGAGAGAGAAGAAGAAGGTGAAGAGCCAGAAAGACCAGCTGAAATCCAAGAAGCTGAGTAAGACCAGTGAGTTCCAGGACAGCTCGGAGAGCGAGCCGGAGCTGTTTATCAGCGGCGACGAGCTGATGAACCAGAGCCAGGGCGGCAAGAAGGGCTGGAAGAGCAAGCGAAGCCTGCGGACGGCCAGTGAGCTGGACGAGTTCAAGTGCCGGAAGGCCAGCGAAAAGGAAGACGGGCGGCTGGGCAGCCAGGGCTTCGTGTACGTCATGGCCAACAAGCAGCCCCTCTGGAACGAGGCCACCCAAGTGTACCAGCTGGACTTCGGGGGCCGCGTGACCCAGGAGTCGGCAAAGAACTTCCAGATCGAGCTGGAGGGGCGACAGGTGAGCGTGTCGCAAGGTCTGGCCGGAACCGTGACCTCCTGGCCCCGGCAGGTCTCTGGGCTGAGAACCGCGTGAAGGGTCTCGGGGCTTCGGCCTCCGAAGGGCGTTTTCCGGTGAGGACAACAGCCAGGCCTGTTCGGTGTGGCCCGTCGGGGTCGTAGTTGCCCACGTGCCCGTTGCTACCTTTCCTTTCCTTTTCTTCCAAGTAACGCAGGTCCTGGTTTTTTAAAAGCCCAGTGATTCTGTAGACGCGGGAGGAGGGCGAGCAGGCCCCTGCCAGGACAGCGGCCGCCTCCACGCCGCCCCGAAGCCTCTTCTCCCAGCGGCCCGCGCTGCGCCTTGCCTTTCCTGGGGTGTGCCACCGCGTTTGTGAAGACCACGCTTCCGCTTGTATTTACTGCTTACTCAGTCTGGGCATCACTGGAGTTTTTCCTGAGGAACCTGGGGGGTGGGTTTTCTTCGCCCCCGCCCCACACACGCACCCTTTTCCTTGGTTGACTTGTGGTGCCCATCAGTGCGGCTCACAGCTGAGCCATGCAGCATGGTTTAATGGCATTCCCTGTTTTATTGCATAGGTGTTTTCCCTGGACATGACAGTTACCCCATTCTTGTTTGTCTGCTTATTTCTCTGTGTGTTTGTTAGGATGTCGTTCCCTGGCTCTCGGGCAGGACGTGAGTCTCCACTCAGTGCAGTTAAGCACACTGGGTGATCTGTCAGTTCCTCCCGCTGCAGCCCCTCTCCATCGTCCTGGGAATTCCCTTCACCTCTCATATTTAAATCTCATTTTTATTAATTCACCCACCAAATATTTATTAAGCCCCTGCTGTATGTCTGGCCACCCTCTAAGCCAGGAGTCTGCAAACTGCCATGGCCAGTTTGGACTGCTGCCTCTTTTTATAAATAAAGTTTTATTGGACCGCAGCTGCTCCCTTCTGTTTAGGTATTGTCCATGTGCTTTTGCCCTGTAACTACTTAGTTAAGTAGCTGTGGCAAAGGCCATGTGGCCTACAGAGCCTAAAATACTTGTTATCAGCCCTTTACAGAGAATTTGCTGTTCCCTGCTCTAAGTGCAGAAATTAGAGTGCTGAGGAGAACAGAGAAAGGCCCCGTCCTCATGAAGTTTACAAAAAATGGAAGAGAGACCATAAACAAGTAAATATATGGAATCTAATGTCACATAATATGATGCGAAATGACAGAGCAGCCTAGGGAGATGTGCTTGAGGGGAAGGAGGTATGCTGCGTTCTGTCCCTCTTGTTCTGAGCAGTGACAGTTGACATTTCTCTTAAGCCCCTTTGGGCCTGTAGCTTCCTCTTTCTATGTTTGCTCTCTCCTGTCTGTCTTCTTGGGTGGGAAACCACTTCATCTGACCCCCCGGAGCTTCCCACACTCCAAACTTTGCTCATTGCCTCCCCACTACATGGCTTAACATGTTCCTGTCCATTCCCTTTGGGCAAACTCAGAGTTGGTGCTAGAAGCCCCTCAGGGTCACTTTCATTGACAGAAATATCTCAAGGTGCCCAGTGCCACCTTGTCTAATGTCTTTGCTTCGCTGCCCCCTGCCCCCCAGGTGATGCAGTTTGGAAGGATCGATGGCAACGCGTACATTCTGGACTTCCAGTACCCCTTCTCAGCCGTGCAGGCCTTTGCAGTTGCCCTGGCCAATGTGACTCAGCGCCTCAAATGAGGAGACCGGTGTGGGAGGACAAGGAGAGGCAAAGGAGCCTTTGCAGAGCGGTCCAGTCGCAGATGCCGAGCCACCTGCACGGGGCCTGGGCACCTGGGGACCGGAAGACAAGAGCAAACTGGAAGCGTCTGTCAGGCCCAGGAGAGGGCACTGACCTTTCTCGTTTCATTTGTTTGGGCTTTTATTATCCTGTATTGTCTGTCTGTCTTCTTTCATTTTAAACAACAACAGTAAATACTGGAGAGTGGTATTTGGAGGCGAAGATGCCGGGTAGCTGATATTTTTTAGGGAAGCAATTGCTTGTACTGTTCTGCTGGGTTTGCTTATGTCGGCTGCGGACAAGGAAGATAGACCCCGCCGTCTGGCCTGCTGTGGGTTAGACGTAGGAGCACACAATATTTTCATTCTCCACAACGTCACCACTAGTGTAAAACCAAGAAAAGCTTTGGAAAAACACAACCAAAATCCTGAAGGTGCAGGTTCTCGGGGGGGGGGGGGGGGGATATTGAATTCACACGTATTAGGTTACTCCCCCAAAGGCAACTTGATTAATGAAGGGTGTTTTGGCAAATGCACTGTTGGGCTACTAACGGGAGGCTTTACGGGGGCGCCGTTCCCAGGTGTGAGTGCTCTTTGCTCCTGATGACATAGGGGAAACGACGGGCGCGGAAGGGACTCCTGCCCGTGGGCACATGGGGGATTCACATGCGTGACTTGAAATAGTACAAGGGCTATGCTCCTCTCTGGAGGACGTTTACATTGAAGACTCCACTAGTTTTATAATATGTCAAAATTCCATATGTTCAGTAGGATTGACTTGAAAAGAAGGTAAGAGACAAAAGTAGGAAGACCCCAACCAGTGGCGGGGGCAGCGGTGTCGCCCGGAGAGTCGCTGAGAAGTAACTCACATCCCCTCTCTCCTTTCACTGTTGCTAAACAGCCCCTGTATCTGCAGAACGTGGCCGTAGGTGTTATCTTTCCCCTTAGACGACCCTGTTCTCCGCTTTCCAAAACTGCTGACCACACCCGTGTGGAAGCACTCCTTTTCCCTTCTCAGCTACATCAAAATGCAGCGGACCAAGAAGGTGTTTCTGCAGATCAGAAATGGACCGAACACTTGTAAGCATTTGCCAGGGTGTTCAGAGAGAGAGTGTTAGTCATCTCCTGCGCGGAAGTGCCACCGTCTTCCTAAGGAGAAAAGTTGTTCAGTGACTGTACACACTGTTACGGAGGAGATAAACCACGAGGAGAACAAGGTTAAAGTTAAAGTATGTGAGGTCATTGGCTTACTACTCTGTGTTCATTGCAAAAAATAAAATCCACTGAGAGTACTTTTTGTCACCGCACCCCCTCCTCAGGGGACACGTGTACTCGGCCTTGATGACAAGACCCAGTTTGCTGTTTTCATCATTGATGACTGTAATGTTGTTTGGGTCTCCGGCTTAGGGTCCTTAATTTGAATATTGTTTGAAAACAGACAAGTTGAAAACATACCGCAGAAAAGTATTTAAAAAAAAAATTTTTTTTTAATTCCCGTTTTGATTTAAAAATTAGAAAAGAAACTGGCCCATTCCTTTCCCAGAGCAAGATGACATCCACCACCCACATGCACTCCAGCCCCCACAGAAACCCAGGTGAGGTTTTCAAATACAGTGAAGGTCGTGTCCCGGCTCATACCAGAGTTCCCCATCCTGTATTTTAAAATAGTGAACCGGATTCTTTGGTGGGTAATTCTTCCAGAAAGAAGTTAGTAATGTGTTCAGAATTATGTAATTCTTTTATGTGAGTTTCTGTAGTTTGGTATGATGTTTCAGTGCTTATTATTAGTTGTGCAATATGGTTATAGCCAATTTCTAAAATAATTTAAATGCAATTCTCTGTTTATTGTCTGAAAGATAATTATCTTGCTTTAATAGTGTTCTTAGGGATTATTTTGTTACTATGTACTGGTGAGTTGTGCCCATTTTATTATTTATTTAGAAAAACAATGTTTGTAACGACTCACTTGGTAGCAGGATATTTTGCTGCAAGAAATAAAGAGGATATGATAGAAGGCTTTTTTGCTGGACAGTTTGTTAACTTTTTCCAATTGGGAACATTTTTTTCTATTCTTTAAAAGCATTTTTTTTTTCATTTTGTGATGTTGTTTATATACAAAGGAAAAGATTTCTTTGAGATAACAATTCTAAAATATTTCCCCTTTTGAAATTTTTATTTTTAATTAAAAATAAAAAGTGATATAAAGTGAGAGGAAATTTAGAATCAGACTAGCAAAGGAAGGAATTATTAGTAATAAGTTTCAGTGTTTGAAGTTGTGATTGGTTTTTGAGCTATAAAGACCATGAAGGGGTACCTTGTAGAACTTTTCTTAGTAACAGCAAATAAAAGGGGAAACCCTTGTCATAAAAGCTGCAGGTACGTGTGTGCAGAGAAAGTGAATATTTGTAGCAAATAATTAATTAAACTTACGAAATTCTTAGCTCACTCCCCAAAAGGTGGTTTCCCGCGTGGAGCAGAGGCCTCCAAGTGGGTGTTTTGCACACACGGGGGTGGGA